>CAUYQV010095616.1:0-20193 GCA_963574575.1 Galagoides demidoff
TAGAGCCTCAAGCTATCCCCCTGGGTAGAGTGCCATGGCATCACAGCTCATTGCAACCTCCCACTCCTGGGCTCAAGCGAGTCTCCTGCCTCCACCTCCCAAGTAGCTGGGACCACAGGCACCCGCCACAACGCCCGGCCACTCCTTATTTTACTAAATCCTGGCTGGCCCAGCTGTGGGGTTTATGGTGTTTAGTGGGAGGTAGTGATGAATTATTTCTCATTCTTACTGATGAGACAAATGTAGGCAATTTGGTAGTAAAATCTTTATTTTGTAAAGATTTTTATTTAATGAAGGTGATCTATTACCTTAAAATAAAATCCATACTTCCCTCTATACATTTTTGAGTTTTTCAACATAAAATCTCCTATAGTCAGAGGGTTTAGTGTGTCCGCCTCACCCCAAAATTCATACGTCAAAATCCTAACCCCCAAGGTGACGGTGTTATGAGATGGGGCCTTTTGAATGTGACTAGGTCCTGACAGTGGATCCTTGTAAGGGGCTGAAGAGACCAGAGTTCTTCTCCTCTGCCATTTGAGGATTTAGAGAAAGTGCTATCTCTGAGCCAGAAAATGGGTCCTCACCAAACACCAAATCTGCTGGCACCTTGATCTTGAACTTTCTAGTCTCCAGAACTGTAAGGAGTGAATTGTTGTTGATGGCAACAGTTTATGGCATTTTGTTTTAGCAACCTAAACAGACTAAGATAGTATCCACAGGGACTCTTTGAATATTTATGCTCATAATGTTGCTTTTGGTCCTGAATCTGCCCAATGTTTGCGCTGCTGTTGGCTGGGACTACTTTCAGGGTTAGTTTGGGCTTTAGTTATTGTGCATTGCTAGACAGTCAAGATATATGTTTGTCTTACTGAATTGAGTTGATAGCAGGACTTTTTGCAATCTTATGATACTGTCTACATTTTAAAATCATGTCCTAAGGGCCAATATAATGTTATTATGCACTCATGTATAATCGTTTCATAGTTCCACATACTCTAACCTAAAAAGGGGGATCAATGATAATGACTTCAAAAGTGATTCAGAGAATTAAGTGAAACATGTGAAGTGATTAGCATGGTGTTTAGCAGACAGCTAGCCCTGTGTTGGATCTGCGAAGCAGGTTACAGTGCTCTCCTAGATGAAGCCAGAGGATACTGACAGACCCACAGCCCCTTCCCAGCACTTCCTATGTGCAGGGTGCCTCCACCCCTCAGCCTGCCTCCTTTACTACTGAGAAGTGGACTGGGCAGGGCCCTGGACTGAGGATAGTCACTGGGCATAGGTATAAAGTTACACCTGTCTCGTTCACTCAGCCAGGTCCTAATGGAACTTATGACACACTTGGAGGACCCTTCAACAAGAGTAGCAGAGACCAAGTCAGAGAGCAGCAGAGTCACAGCATGGCTGTGGCTCTTGTTGGCCTGGTTCCTTTTCCTTTACCCACTTTCTTCTAGGAACAGACCCCAACCTTCTAGTGATAGCTACTAAACCTGGGTCAGAGTCCTTCTCTCCAATGTTTCTGGTTGGATTCTTTTTCTTTTCTGGGCAGGAGGCTCTGTGGAACTGGGACATGCACGTGCTGCAGGGGGCAGGCAGGTAACTTCAGTGGCAAGAGGCCAGGTGCAAAAATAGCAGGGCCAGGCAGGGTCTATGACCAAGGAGAAAGCATGTTTGCCAAGGGCAATCAAATTAATGAAAGACTTACACCTGTCTTGGCTAATAAAAGCAATGCTGTTTTAGTGTAGACCCCACTGGGCATGAGGGTTTACTGCTCCAGATAACATCAATTTACATGCCTCAGCCTCATTCACTCACCCTATAGGTAAACTTTCTCTGGGAAGAGAGACCATGGCCACAGGCACAAAGGGTGACTTTGTATTAGGTGACTACCTAAATGATATTAATGATGGAAACCCTAAAGGTAAAGATGGGTATATTTGACTGAATAAAAAAAAAGATAAAACTTCTATAATCTCATAAATAATTATAAGGCTGAGTGTGGTGGCTCATGCCTGTAATCCTAGCATTCTAGGAGCCTAAAGCAGGTGGATTGCCCTGAGCTCACAGGTTTGAGACCAGCCTGAGCTAGAGTGAGACCCTCTCTCTAAAAAATAGCCGGGCATTGTGGTGGGTGCCTGTAGTCCCAGCTACTTGGGAGGCTGAAGCAAGAGGATAGTTTGAGCCCAAGAGTTTGTGGTTGCTGTGAACTATGATGCCAGAGAACTCTACTGAAGGTGACAAAGTGAGACTCTGTCTCAAAAAAAGGGGGGGGTTGCAAACAGATATATGTGTGCACATCAATGTAGCATACAATAAATAATGCATATACTATACATGTACAAATAATAAGGCTAACAATGCATTTTAAAAAGTGCTTGTGATAGATAGTTTTGATGTTTCCAGCTGTAGTGGAGCAGTGACACTAGTGCTATTTTTCCTTCCTTCTGTAGTGATTTTATTCAGGAAGGCAAACGCAGACACCTTTTCCCGTGAGGTGAAAGGGTAGCAATTAATCTGGGTCTTATGCTCCATTCCATATGAGCAACCAAGTCCCCAAATCAATCTGAATTGGACTGCTGTGGGAAGTTAAGTATTTGGTTGGCAAACTTTTAAATTGTTCTTTCTAGAATCTATTATCTCTAAACTGGACCCTCAGTTAATATATATGGAGAAGAACTTTGAAGCATAAATTTGTTTTTTGTTATTTGCTCTTTTCGGAGGTACAAAAAAAAGTACCCCTGCCCATTAGGGAATGATAACTTCCTCTCCCATATGTTCCTAGCTCCAAGTCATACAGTGAGAAGGACTATTATGTATCTTTGAAAGGATGAATGATTCTAAACAAGCGTGTACTTTAAATGAGCTCAGTTCAAAGAAAGTACTCACATTCTCTTTTTCTTCCTTCCTTCCTTCCTTCCTTCCTTCCTTCCTTCCTTCCTTCCTTCCTTCCTTCCTTCCTTCCTTTCTTTCTTTCTTTCTTTCAGACAGAGTCTTACTTTGTCACTCTTCCTAGAGTGCTGTGGCATCACAGTTCACAGCAACCTCAAACCTTTGGGCTCAAGAGATCCTCTTGCCTCAGCCTCCCTAGTAGCTGGGATTATAAGCACCTGCCACAATGCCTGGCTACAGAGACAGGGTCACTCTAGCTCAGGCTGGCCTCAAACCTGTGAGCTCAGGCAATCCACCCTCCTCAGCCTCCCAGAGTGCTAGGATTACAGGTGTGAGCTACTGTGCTCAGTCTCAAATTCCCTTTGCTTATTGATACTATTTTCTAACCTGTGAGAATTGATTAAAACACTTAGGTTTTAAACTGTCAACATCATTTGTGAGCTATGAATTTTTTTCTGACCCAAGAAAGCCCCTAAATTATAGATCTACCTCACAGAATTAATAATCCTTATTAAGGGTGGCACCTGTGGCTCAAAGGAGTAGGGCACTGGCTCCATATGCCGGAGGTGGTGGGTTCAAACCCAGCCTCTGCCAAAACTGCAAAAAAATAAAATCTTTATTAATACCTAATAATATAAATACAAATCCCAATGCTTTGCTTTGAAAATGTTCTGGGCTTTGTAACTGCATCCACAACACCATTACCTTGGGAAATAAGCTGTGAACTGGATAATGGAACCACTGTTTTAAGCAAAGCAGAACATATAATTATATACTTATAGAGAAATTCTCACTGATAGGGACTGTCTATTGGGATATTCTTGAAAAGAGATTTTTTAAAAAGACATGAGGCAAAAATAAAAAAAACTGGCAGGCAAATCTTCATTTTGTTGATAGATAAGGAAGGGTCAGCTCATGTTGGAACACTCAGGCTGCTCCCCTTTTGTTGTAGGGCCCTGACTTGTGTCAGTGTCTAGGAAGATGCCTGGGAGGGAGAAAGGAGAACAAATCACAGAGGCAAAAACACAACACAACACAACGCAACACTTGTATAATAAACCAAACTTGGGATACAACACTCCAATTCAGTATCATCTCATGATAGTTATGTTAACATAGCTGGAAGATCTGGGAGCTGGGGGGGGGGCATCTTTCTCCACGTGGCCTTGCCACACAGCTAGCTTGGGCTTCCTTACAGCATGGAGAACTCAAGTAGCCTGATTTTTACATGGTGACCAGCTTCTCTACCAGAGCAAGTGTTTTAAGAAGCCAAGCTGGATGTTCTAGTCCTGTTATCACTTCTGCCATTCTGCTTTGGTCACAGGCCAGCTCAGATTTAAGAGGAGGTGAAATTACCCATACTTCTTGATGGGAAGAATGTCAGAGTTGGTTGCCATCTTTAATCCACCACCATCACCAAGGTTATCTTGATGGGCAGAAGAAGAACCAAATTAAAACCCCAAGGAATGATGAGAAGGGATGGTTTTCTTTTACAGTGCTCAGCTTTATGGTATTTAGTTTTTGCTTCAGTAATTGGAGAGGGATATGAGAAGTTTGGAGAGGTTTCAATGAGAAGAGGGAGGACCTTGTAAAGATGATTTAAATGTTGGGAAGTAGGATCTGTATAGATGGATTAAAAGAAGGAGAATTAATTTGGCCTGAAGTAGGGACAGCTAAGTAAGAGGTAGCTGAATAACCACCCTTCAGTACATGTGGGTTGTTGTGAAATAGATGCGGGGCCATGGAATGTGAGCTTAAAGGGACTGGGCTGGAGACACTGAAGAATTTCCTAATCAGGATGTGAGCATCTCTGAGACTTGAAAAAAATCCCCCTTTCTGAAGCTATTTGAAAGAGGACACATTTTATATGACTGTGTGTGAAGGGCTTAGGGTTAGTTTTGGGAGATAGATATGGTACATCAGATCACTTCTGTTTGAGGTTAGCAGAACTATTTTTTCAAGTGAAACTTCATAATAAAACACATGAAAAGTGATGTTTGGGTTGAAGTGAGGACTATCTTCCAAAGTGGCCCCAAAGGTCACTGTCATAGACAGAGAGACCCTGAAAAACGTAGTTTGAAAATAATTAAAACTGATAAGAGTTTCCTAACTGTTCTGTCAAAGTTGTGAGTGCTCAAAAGTTTCCCTCTTTCTTTTCTTTCCCTCCCTCCCTTTCTCTCTGCCTTCCTTCCTTCCTTTCTTCTTTCTTTCTTTCTTTCTTTTAGAGATAGAATCTCACTCTGTGGTCTTGGTAGAGTGCTGTGGCTTCACAGATCACAGCAACCTCAAACTCTTGGGCTCAAGTGATCCTCCTGCCTCTCAGCCTCCCGAGACACCCTGAGCTCAAGTGATCTAACCACCTTGGTCTCCCAGAGTGCTAGGATTATAAGCATGAGCCACCATGCCCAGCCACACTTGGAGGTTTTTTTCAAATTGAAGTTAGGTCTTGTGGGTTTCGTGAAATTGCTGAATTCTTTTCATGGTTCAAATTTGTGATCTTGTGTTATTTGCGAACTCAGGTTCTATCTTTTCTCATATTGTCAAATAGCATCGTTATATTCGCTTGTTAGTTGTACATGTCTTACTAATGGTACTAAAGTATAAGGAAAGTGAAGATTCATTTTTTTTCATCTTTTGGTAAATTTCATCTGTGGTAAATTAATAATTTTCTTCACTAGTGGCTTAATTTCATTAAAGTCTGTGAAATTAAAGGTTAGGTTAGGTTAGGTTCATTTACTAACCTAAAAAAGAGGAAACCTTACTATAACCACCAAGGCTGTCACCCCAATGTTACCGTCTGGATAGTTTCATTAATAATCCATTTTAATACACACACATACTATTATAACACTAGATCCAATTTACATAAACATTTTAAACAAATTTCTAGTTTCAAGATGGTGAACTGAAGGCCCGCTGCATCTCCCTCTCTCATCCCAAGCCCATATAATTGGTAAGAATATATTTTAAAAAGATACATAACTGCATTGAAAATCAGATACAGTCAGATTAGATTAAAACAATTTGGCTATTGATTTATATAATAACTAAAGCAAAATCACACAGAAATGTTGAACATACAGGGGTGGAAAAATCTGACCAAGCAGATGCTAACAAAAAAGAGTGTGGTGATGTTAATATCAGACAAATGTGAGCTGTCATGAGGGATTAAACGGGACGTTTCATACTGAAAAGTAACAGTGCACTGAAGTACATGACATCATGAGCTTTTATTCACCTGATGATACAGCTTTGACAAGCAGGTAGATCTCCTAGCATTGCCTGTGGTTACAAAACATACAATAAAATGAAAAGACCCTAAGAGCTCATCCACTGGTGGTTGGCTAAATAAACTGTGGAATATTAATACTTTGTAACAGTTACAAAGCATGAAATTAACATACAGCTGTATTCAGAGTCCTGAGGGCTCACCATTACGCCTTGGAACTACAGAAGTCAATACAGAGAATAATATAGTTGTCTAAAATACATTGTTGATTGAAGAAGCCACTTTGCAGAAAGATGAGTTCAGCGGTATAAAACCACCTACAATGGCACACATAGAAAACAGTGCTGTAGGTTTTCTTTGGATACAGTATCTTTTTAATAAATAAATGAGAAAAATTTAGAAAGGAACAAGTGCAAAAGACATAACTTTGGCTACCTCTGGGGAGGGGGAAAAAGGTGGGTAGGGATGGGAGATGCTTAATCAGAAAGGACTCATCTAAAATGATTTCTTTCTTTAAGAGGAAAATTTTAGTGGCTTGGTTCATCTTGGCAGCTCCCCAGTAATCTTTGTATTCTACAGAATTTTATCTCATCTGGTTTTAACCCCAAAGGCATATAGGAATATACATTGTCTGTCTTTAAGGGGAGATCGTAAAGGTCTACTTAAAGGTACTAAGGACAGTAGAAAAAAAGAAGAAAATTTTAGTTTTAATCACTCATGTTATTAATATGTTTAAAGGTTTTATGATTTCAGCAGAAAGTGCTGAAAGCCCTGTGCCAGCTAATGTGTCAAATTGATGAATTTGACTGGAAATACCAGAAAGCCTAACCCAAATGATAAGGCCTGAACAGTAAGGGAGTTTATTATCTCATCTAACAGGATATTCACAGAGCAGAGGGTTGAATGATTCCAAAGTTCAAACATGTCATAGAAGACTCTGGTTCTTTTGATTTCTTTACTTCAGTGGATTTTGAAGGACTGTGCTTCAAATTCCTTTGCATTCTTGAAGTTCATTTAATCCTCAGGCTGATAGCAAGGTGGTTTTAGCAGGTGCAAGCACACAGCATCAAAAGCAACATAATAATAAGCAATAGCTCTAAAGTACTTGCTATGTGGCAGCGTAGCTTGTTTTACTCCCTTGTAACTCTTTTTACAAAAGAGAAAACCAAGGTGCTGGAAGAGGAAGCCATTTGCTGAAGGTTGCATAATTAGTAAGTGATAGATTTGAATCCAGGCAATCTGGCACAGAAATCTGTGTGCTGAAATCTCTGAGCGCCATTCTATACCTGTTTTTTCTCGTGACCTTTCCCTCACCTTTCTGTATTTTCTATTTTTTTTTTTTTTTTTTTGAGACGGAGCCTCAAGCTATCCCCCTGGATAGAGTGCCATGGCTTCACAGCTCATAGTAATCTCCAACTCCTGGGCTCAAGCGAGTCTCCTGTCTCTGCCTCCCAAGTAGCTGGGACCACAGGTGCCCGCCACAACGCCCAGCCATTTTTTGGTTGCAGCCATCATTGTTGTTTGGCAGGCCCGGGCTGGGGATTCGAACCCACTACCTTAGGTGTACGTGGCTGACGCCTTAGCCAATTGAGCCACAGGCGCCGAGCCTACCTTTCTGTATTTTATTATGGTTCTCTCTAAGGACCACAGAATTGTTTCTCAGAACCTTGAGAGCAGACAAGCTTTCACAAATCTTTGGCACATGCCTGCTTCTGAACAATTAGACCACCTGCACAGATCATCCCTGGGTCAAGAGTGGGGTCAGCTTCCATTAGGGACATTACCTGGGTGGGTGGGGAAGCATAGACACATGAACCAAATCTGGGTCTTCTTTGAAAGGAAAATGGAGGGAAGGGGAGTTGATGCTCAGGAGGTAGCCTACGGTATCCAGGAAAGGTAATTTCAACTAGTCCCTTGTATCTCAATGAGTTATTTATCTGAATCCCTGTTAGGTTGAGCACCCAAGTGAAAATTCCCAGGAAACAGTTGGATACATGTTTCAAATCTTGAGGAGAAGAGTCTGGGCTAGAGATAAAGATTTGAAGTGGAGGTAGAGATCTGAGTGTCACCAACACATAGATTGTAATTGAAGTCAAGAGCTGTGCAGAAAATTTCCACAAAGAGAATGTAGAGGTGGCAAAAAGATGTTGTGCAACAAGATGTGGTGTTTCTGTCTGCTGGATATTAGATACAATGTTTTCTTGGAACTTTAAAAAAAAACTTACGACTTCTCTTAGTATGTATTAACTCTTATCAATAAAATAGCCACACATCTACCTGTTCATTTGTTTACACAGTTTATTCTAAACATCATCCTCTTGTTCTTTGGCAAGATGTTAAAGGGCCCAATAACTAAACCTTTAAAAGAATAACCTAAAATTGTTCTTGGGTGCATAAATATAACAGAGGAAGTCATCCTGAAGCATGGATGGTGACAGAGTTGTGCCCAATTGGCTTTGGATGCGCCCCATACTTGCAATCTAAGAGGTGACTCTTAGCCAGGTTAATCAACATGCCCCATCCATCAGTAGAGGTAGAGAATTATCTCATTTAGACTGCAGTCCAGCATGGCAGGCAGACATACCCCTTCTTATGGCAACTCCAACGTACCTTCAAGCCTTGAAACCCTCCACCAAAGGGTCAGCATTTGGCTAGCAGATGAGAGAAGAGAGAAAGACCATGGAGGATTGGATGGGAAGCCACTGGGCCAGGTGTAGAGGTGGCGAACATTGCTTCTGACCCACATCTTCTTATTAGAAATTAGGCACATGGCTGCAGCTAGCTGCAAGGGAGTCTGGGAAATGTAGTCTAGCTGTGTGGCTGGGACAGTGATTTGTCTACGGCCATACTACCCTGAACGTACCTGATCTCTGGAACAGTGATTTTAAACCTGTGTGCTGTGAAAGGATCTTATGTGTGCCGTGAAAAAAATTAAATATCATTAATTAAATCATTTTTGGAAGAAATTCAAAGCACAGTTAAGTATATTCTTTTTTTTTTACTTTTTTTTGGATCAACATAATTCAGTGTGTCATGAGATAAAAAAGATTGAAAAATACTGGTCTAGGAGGAATAAAACTGGTTGGTGGGCATCTGGCTAGTGTCCGACATACAATGGATTGAGAGGAACTTTTCCATTATGTCAGAACTGAATGTACTTTTTTGGTGTCTATTCAATATCTTGTCCCTGTTTATGAAAGACTCTGCGTATGGTACGTTCTTCCTCACTGATTACGGCGTGGGAACTATTAGCATTTCTTATTTCTATTTAATCAGAATCCTCCTCTCCCATTGTTATTGATAGTTATTCCATCTTTTCTTCAAAGTTCTATGCCTCCATTTTGCAGACTTGCGCTCCAGTCACAATCCATTTGCTCTTTCCGCTAATATCTCAGCACAAGTTTTTTTTTTGTTTTGTTTTGTTTTTTTCTGGGTGTTTTTAGAGTTTTTGCCTGTGAGCCAGCTACTTTTAAATTCCGCGATAACTGGTAAAACATTCAAAACTCCACTGGGTTATCCAACCCATCAACTAAGACCTCAGAAATACATGCAACTTTAAGAGACACTTCAATGTAATATGTTAAGTTCAAGGCTGTCACTTGTGCTCAACATTAGAAGTCATAGAAATTATAAGCTTAATTTTAGAAAGAATAAGTAAATAATGCTCAGAAACACATATAGTTCCTGATATGTATCCGTCAACTGTCCTTGTTAATGTTTAAAAATTAACTGCCTTGGTTTTCATGTGATCCTGGAATGATTAGGCAAAAACCACACCCTGTTGAACCTTAGGGAAACATCCTTGAACATTTCAAATATATTGATATTATTTTTTTCCATTGTTGTCATTACCATCAAGATCAACAAGGTGCTTAGGGACATATTAAGCCACAGCTGTTGCAATTAATTGTACCCTTATAGCCTCAAGAGACAAGCCCCGGCAGTGGCCAGCTTAGTTCCAGGAGTGACAAGTCCTGACAGGACACCTTGGCCCAGTGTTCTTTGGGCCCCTCCCTGAAGACACTCAGTAGCTTGATTAGGTGGGGCTGAGACCAACCCTGGCCTGGGGCTGGGGTTGGGGCCCGGCTGGCCCTGTGGTAACAATCTCTTCAGTCCTAGGCTTTCCATTGGCTTGGCTGCACACCACTCAATTACTCTGGCTGGGTGACTCGACTTTGAGCAAAGTGAAGCAGTCTGGGAGCCACTAACAGGGTACCTGACAAGTAGCTTCCAATTTACATGAGTAGGACTTAGGGCCATCAGTTAGCATTTATGAAAATGCTTGCCTGCTCCTGGTCACCAACTCCAGCAAGGGGTAGCCGTAGCCCTTCCATGGGAGACCAAGAGCTGGAATGTTTGACTTTGCTGAAAATTGTGACCCTGGTCTGCACCAAATTTAATCAACATTTTACTACTCACATTATGCTGCACAAACAGTGTGTAATATATTAGTTGTTCTTTTTTTTTTTTAACTTGTTTACGTGACCTGTTTTATGGCTTGTTCTGAGGCCAGAATTAGACTCAAGCACTGTATGAAAAGAAATCTAGGCAGCATTAAATCTAATCTGATTTGATTATCTGCTGAATCTAAATATATCTTTCTCATATTGTTCTTGCTTCAGTGGGATAATTAATTAGTGATCCCACTATGTGTTTGTGGAAAAACAAGATTTGGGGTGATCCCATGCCAAATAAATGCCCAAAATAAAAAATAAGTGTTCATCATTTTATAACCTGCCTCTTGGTAAATGTAAACAAATGTAGCCAAGGACCTGAGGCAAAGTAGGAACTCGAGAGAAATGGAGATTGAGATTTCAGCAAACAAGTTAGAGTGAGTGCCAAGCCCCGAGGGAGGGGAAGGGCTGGGAGGGCACCTGCTGCCCTGGAAGGTTGGTTTTAACAGGTTTTCTTTGTGCCATTTCTTTCTAGATGGAGTCTGTCTGCTCTAACTCGGCACTGCAAGGCACAGCCATTCAGCTCCCATTAAACATGTCACCACAGAAAGTGAGCAAAACCAGAAATGGCTGTCAGTTGAAAAGGGAGGGAGGTGAGCAGGACAATTGCAGTGGGTTTCATGGAACTTCACCCACTCGTAATGTTCTCTGTGCCAACTTAGAAAAGTGTCTGCAAGCCAAATGCTGTGAACACAGATGTAAATCAGGAATGGCTACTGGGTCACAGGTCTGGCTTTAAATGTATATAATATTATACATGATGCCACCTTGGTAAAACAACATGCATAGAATGAAGAGGCTCACCGAAATGTTAGCTATGAGTGGGATATGGAATAGAAGGTTATTTGTTACATTTTTCTGAAATTTCCATGTTTTTCTGTAGGAATATACACACACACACACACACACACACACACACACAGGCTCAAAAGCAGTAATGAAAACCTTAGAAAGCAATCTGAGAATAAATAAATAGAGCCTATCCTTGAGGAATCTTGGCTTTCAGAAGCAAAAGATCCAGGAAAGATCTGTTTTTCCCCAACATGTGAGTAAAATTTTCATCCAGCAAAGCAGCACTGTGGCCAAAGGAAACGAAAATATGTTTCTGGTTTTCCTCTAGTCAGATGAAGTGCACAGACTTGGGAGTCAGACTGCCTGGGATGGAATCCAGCATTGCCATTTACTAGCTAATTACTCTCTCTGAGCCTCAGTTTCCTCATTGGTGAGATGGGGATAATAATAACACTTAATTCATAAAGGTAGTGTGAGGATTAAAGGACTAATTTATGTAAGTTCTTATAATAGTGCCTGGCACATAGTAAGTGGTAACTAAATCTTAGTTATTTATTGTAACAATAATGTTGTTATTGTTATTACTGTCATTACCAAATATAGCTTATTGAAACATTGCCACAGTCCACTACTACCTTACAGATGTTGCTGAATCCTTAATATTGAATATGGGAAATAAGTACGACATGTAATATTTACCTTACAAGGGTTGATCAGAGCTAATGTATGTCAAATACAGAGAATAGTCTTTATAACTTTTGAAAAATACTTGATATATTTTTACATATACAGTAGAACCTCCATAGTTGACCACCTCCCTACACTGACCACACCCTAAGTTGACCTAATTTTCATAGACAGGAGATCACCACCTGTACTTATCAATGTAGGAGGTCTAGTTCCTTATGTTGACCACCTCTGTATGTCGACCAGTTTGTTAGAGTTCCTTGGGGGTCAACTTACAAGGGTTTCACTTATAATACAATACCATAAAGGTTGTATTATCTGTACAAATAACAGACATTCATTCTCTTTTATGGCTGAGTAATAGTCCATTGTTCATATGTATTACCTATGAGTGGGAAAAAAAAACCCTCTTAAGTATTTTTTTTTCTGTTCTCTCACTCAACAACAATGACTAGTACAGAATATTTCAGTGACCCAGTGCAGTAGAATCTCTGTAAGTTGACCACCCAAGGGGCCATAACTGTTTAACATATGGAGGTGGTTAACATAAGAAACTAGGCCTACTGTACTGATATGTACATGTGATGCATGTTCAGTTTATGAAAATTAGGTCAATTTAAGGAGGTAGTCAGTATAGGAGGGTGGTTAACTAGAGAGGTTCTACTGTAGTTTGGACCAAAAATGTTCAAGCACTTACTATGCAATAGGCACCATAATCATCTCTTTATGGCCCAGAATGTGGTCCATCTTAGCACATGTTCCATGTGAGCTTGAGAAGAATGTGTATCCTGCTGCTGTTGAACAGAATATTCTATAAATGTCAATTAGATCAAGTTGATTGATAGTGCTGTGCAGGCCAACTCTATTCTTACTGATTTTCTGCCTACTGGATCTGTCAGTTACTGACAGAGAGCTGCTGAAGTCTCCAACTACAATAGTAGATTTATTTTTTTTCTTTCCGTTCTATCAGTGTTTGCTTTGTGTATTTTGAAGCTCTACATTGTATTTATCACTTTATATTCATTTCCTCATCTAATTTTCACAAAACCAATATGAGGCACAGGTTAGTGGAAGATATGCAAATTGAGGTTAGAGAATTAAAAGTTTGCCCAAAGTCATCATAGCTGGTAAATGGCAGAGCCAAGTTTTGAACCCATGTCTATCTTAAACCATGCCCATTCAAGCTGCCAAATACATCACATGATATAATGCCAAAATCCAGAAATTAAAATGCTAAAAAATTGAAAATGAAGTTTATAATATGTATATAAAGTATGTGCTGTATTTGTGCAATAATGATTATTAAAAATATAGACTGAAGAAAAAATACAACCAACTGACCAGTGAGGTTCACCTGATTTGGGTTGAGGATAAGATGCAACTCTCACTGTGGGACTAAATGTGTGTATCTATGTATGTATTTTTTTTCTCCTGTCTGGCTTAGATATCTTCAAGTGACTTTGTGTTCACTGGTTCCTTTTTTCACAGTGTGTCTTGGGGAACTGTCTAAGCCAGGTGTCCTCAAACTTCAGCCCATCTAGGACATTTATCTGGCCCGCTAGGTGTTTTTGCCACCGCTGCCTGTCTTGCCTAGCAGCCGACTTGTCCCGGGGCCGCAGTCTGGCCCTCCAACGGTCTGAGGGACAGTGAACTGGCCCTCAGTTTAAAACGTTTGAGGACCCCTGAAGCTCATCTGGGAGACTCATTAACTCCAATGGGACAGGAAATTAGCCATGGCTACTAAAGACTGGGCTGATATTTTTGTTCCCCAGGGGTTGGGCTATGATTATGCTGCTTAGGGAAATTTTGAGTTTTTGTCTTTTAGGGGCCTATGGATGGAATTGGAGAAGGAGGGCCATGAATCAGGATTTGGCAGAACAGGCTCTGAGTCACATCTTCTGTAGATAGTGCCCGGGGTGCCCAGGGATGAGGAAGCTACATCACTGAAATTTCCAACTGTCAGTATCAGGGTGTTAACTGGTCGTTTTTCCCTTTAGCCCAATTAATGATCACTTGGATCTTTTAATTTGTATACCTTTGAAACCTCCACTATCAGAGTACTAGTTAGCAGTTTGGTTGCGCTAAGGAACTGGCTGTAATTATGTCTAAAAAGCTTTATGGTGCCTTTTAAAATGTTCTCACATCTCTCCAGATGGTATCAGTATTAGGCATGTCATCCACATGAATATCCTTGGAGTCTCACCGTGAATAACACGATTAACAAGCTCAATGCATGGCCGCCCAGCTCATCTGGAGCTTCATCAGCCTGACTCCTCAGACAACTTCTGGGGAGAAAGCAGCATTAACACCCTCTGTTGGCCTGTGAGTTACCTGAGAATTTTCCCTGCCAAAGAGGATGACAACCAGGGATCCTCAGAACTTAAGCCCTACTATGCCAGGGGAGTGGCAGATTATTATTTTAAGTTAATCAACTATTTATTTAAAGTAGTTTTAGGTTCAAAGCAAAGTAGAATAAAAAGCACAGAGAAGGGCTGGGTATGGTGGTTCATGCCTGTAATCACAGCACTTTGGGTGCCCAAGGCAGGAGCGTCCCTTGAGTTCAGGAGTTCAAGACCAGCCTAAGCAAAAGCGAGACTCCATCTCTACTAAAAATAGAAAAAAATAGCCAGGTGTTGTGACTAGCACTTGTAGTCCCAGCTACTTAGAAGGCTGAGGCAAAAGAATCGCTTGCACCCAACAGTTTGCACCCAAGGATCACTGTGAGCTATGATGCCATGGCAGTCTACCCAGGACAACAAAGTGGGACTCTGTCTCAAAAAAAATAAATGTATAAAGCATTCTTATATTTCCTCATCCTGATGTGTGTCCAGCCTCCCCTGCCACCCATACCCCATACTAGAGGGGTACACTTGTTACACTGCTCAATCCAGAGTGACACATTATCACCCAAAGCTTATAGTTTACTTTAGGGTGACTCTGAGTGTGTACCCTAATAGGTTGTGACTAATGTGTAATGATACATACCCTCCATTCAGAATGATATGGAATAATTTTGCTGCCCTAAAAATCCTCTGTGCTCTGTCTATTCATCCCTCCATCCCACCTAAAGTTGAAGGATTAAAAAATGTTATTCAACATAGATTTTTTTTTTTTTTAATGAATTGAGATAAATACCTCTCTGAGAGAAAATCTCACGTATCCTTCCAGCTGGCCTATCCCTTTCTCCCTCCAGGTGCAAAGGAGGTGGTGGCTGGTGATGGTAGGGGCAGAAGATGACAATCAATGCCATCAGTTTTTCCAACTGCTGGGCTCCCATGACCTCCCAGACATCTTAGTCCAAGAAAAGGCAAATGTCCATCCCCTGAAAATTCTGTCAAAAGAGACTTCACAAAGCAAATGAAGATACACACTCCAACCTCTCCCCAGAATTGTCTCCCTAGAAAGACAATATAAACAATGAAGATGGACACAACTATGGTCCCAGATCCTGCACAACTAAGTTGGGGCAGAGCTGGGCCGACATGGCTCCCTTTGTAGATCCTTTCCTGTAGCCCCACCTGCCCATTCCTTTCTGGTCACTTTGAATGTAAGATAAAAAGCTCAGATTCTCAATATAAAACAATAGCCTAACATTGAAAGGGGCAGCAGCATCTGAGGTCAGCGAAGGACCCCTCACAGATGCTTCTCTGGGATGGAAAAGCCAAAGTCACCAGGGTCTGTCTTACAATTTAAAACAAATTTTCTGCACTTGTCATATCTCTCTATCCAAAGACCCTCCAGCAAAAAGATTAATTAATCTTCCATATTTCAAGTTGTCTTTCACTAAGCACTGACTGCATGCAGGACACTTGGCTGAGCACTGTATCATTTCCTTGCTTAATTTTTACATTATCCTTCTGAAGCCTGGTAAGAGGCATGTGCCTTGTTTTGCCATTTTATAGATGAGCAAATAGTGGCATGAAGCATTTGGGAAATGTGGCCAAGAGTCAGCAGGCTTTTCCACCATAGACTTAGGTTTTACTGAGATCTTCTGGCTCTAGGCCTCTCTGAGTTCACACTCTCTTTTTTCGTTTTGTTTTGTTTGGAGACAGAGTCTTACTCTGTTGCCCTGAGTTGAGAACAGGGTGTTGTGGTATTCTAGCTCACATCAACCTCAAACTCTTGGACTTGAGCAATCTCTTGCCTCAGCCTCCCAAGCAGCTGGACTATAGGTGTGCACCACTATGCCACACAGCTACTTTTTCTATTTTTAGTAGAGATGGGGTCTTGCTCTTGCTCAGGCTGTTCTTCATCTCTTGAGCTCACACAATCCACCCATCTTGGCCTCCCAGAGGGCTAAGATTACAGGCATGAGCCACCACCCTCGGCTGAGTTTACACTCTTAATTCCTTCAAGATGGCAACACAGTCTAAGAAGGCCATTCTGTCCATTGAAGGTCATAGATGTTAAATTTGAGAACTTGGGAAATAGAGGAGGCTTGTAGAGATCTTAACTGGCAACTCCAGTTTTTATTTCTTTATTCTTTTCTCATTCCCAACCCCCCCCCCCCAGTGCTCCAATCAGATGTCTTAATAGGACTAGCTACATAATTTATGGGCCCAGTGAATTGAAAATGCAGGGTTCCTTATTAAAAAATTATTTAAAATTTCAAAATGCTGACCATGAAGTTGCCCCAGCATGTAGCCTTGACTTAAGTTGGTTAGTCTGTTTTTCTAGTATTCTGTTTCCAAAAGACTTAAAACCCCTTCTGGAAAGTCTGTCAGAAGAGTGGGTCCAGGAAGTGGCATCTAGATTGTTAAATTCGTGTTGGTTGTCTCTTCTTGTGGCCGAGGCCAATGAGACGTGGTTCACGTTGCCCTAATCACACTGGCAGCAGAGAAATGCTGTACACATTTTAAACTTTAACAGTTAATATAGTTTTTATTTGTTCCAAGCAAACAGTTGACAATATCTAGCTCAATGGTTTCTGTAGATGACATGGCCCAGTCTAATGTCTTCCCAAATACTGCAGTTCCCCATTTATCTACGGTTTCTCTTTCCACAGTTCCAGTTACCTGCAGCCAACTGCAGTCTGCAAATTAAATGGAAAATTCCAGAAATAAACACTTAATAAGTTTCAAATGGTGCACTGTTCTGAGTAACATGATGAAATCTCTTGCCTTTCCCTCTGTCCTATCTGGGAAGTGAATCATCCTTTTGTCCAGCATGTCCACAATGTCTACACTTCCCACCTGTCAGTAATTGTCACAATTGTCAGATCAACTGTCTCATGTCACAGTGCTTATTCAAGTCACCCTCATTTGACTTAATAATGGCCCCAAAGCAAAAAAGAATCCTGGCATATTCTTATAATTATTCTATTTTATCATCAGTTATTGTTAACCTCTTACTGTGCCTGCTTTATAAATTCAACTTTACCATAGGTATGTATGCACAGAAAGAAACAGTACATAGAAGCCTTCAGTACTACTGAGGTTTTAGGCATCCCCTGGGAGTCTTGGGTATGTATCTCAAGGATAAGGAATGAATCCTCAAGCCTTCCTCTGCTAAAAAATAAAATACACATCTGTTTATTTTATTTAGCATATGCAAAACAGCTTTGGGTGCATTGAATAGTTTTAAGAACAGTGGACCTGGCTCTGAGTTCTTCTGTAGGGTCCAAAGGGAGGTTTATGGTGCCAAGAGGCAATTTCACATGCAAAGCCTTAGACAAGTACAAGGCTTGCTTCACGGTAGGACATCTTCTGCCAAGTCAGGGCCTGGGAAGGGTGTGGCTCCCCAAGTAAGCTACGTGTGCCTCAGGGCAGACTCCAGGCACAGCAGGAAGCAGGGCCAGATCTTCCAGTGCAGGGCAAACTGGTCAGGGGAGATTACAGAAGGCCTGCAGAGACATGCTTCAGAGCAGACATCCCACACAGTTAGGGTGGGGACCCCTAAGGCTCTCAGGAGACCAGGGCAGGACCTGGGTGGGGTCAAACCCGCAGGTGAACGTTTGTAAGGCCTGCAGCTAAGAATAATATTTAACTCTGATGAAGCAGTTAGTTTGTGCCAGGCGCAGTTCTCTAACTACTTGACATGCATTAACTAACTCAGTGGCTCTTGAACTTGAGTGTGCCTTGGAATCACAACTTGTTAGAACGCAGACTGCAGGGCCCCACCTTCATACTCTCTCTCTTTTCTCTCTAAAGCAGGGGTCCTCAAACTTTAAACAAGGAGCCAGTTCACTGTCCCTCAGACCGTTGGAGGGCCAGACTGCCACCCCCGGGACGAGTCGGCTGCTAAGCAGGACCGGCAATGGCGGCAAAAACACCTGGCAGGCCAGATAAATGTCCTAGGCAGGCTGCATGTGGCCCACGGGCTGTAGTTTGAGGACGCCTGCTAAAGTCTGTTGTGAAGTCATGTATGTTTGGATTAGTCCCTCACCAGGGCAACTTCTCCTTTGAGCTCTTCTAGCTTGCAGAATACAGGCTTAGGACATGGACCAGATCTGTGTTTGAATCCCGGTGCTGTGACTTACCAGACTTTGAACAATAATTTCATCACTCTGTGCCTTCACTGTTTTTCATATGAAAAATGAGAATTATAATATACTACCTACTTTATAAAATTGTGATGATTAAATGAGCATATACATATTTAGAACAGTGTAAGAAATACTGTATTTGTATATATTTAACATTTATGTACATATTATATATAATTTCTAGAGCAGTGTAAGAAGTTATATTTTACTTCTTATTCAGTTGAAATGAATTATTGTTTCCTTTTTTCTTTTTTATCATCATGAAAATTATAGCTATATTTTACATTTATTTATTTATTTACAGACAGGGTCTTGTCGTCACCTAGGCTGGAGCACAGTGGTGTGATTATTGCCCACCGGAGCCTAGAACTCTTGGGCCCAAGCAATCCTCTTGTCTTAGCTGGTACTACACATGTATACCACCTTGCTTGGTTAATTTTTTTTTTTTAAAGACAGAGTTTCACTTTGTCATCCTTGGTAGAGTGCTGTGGTGTCACAGCTCATAGCAACCTCCAACTCCTGGGCCTAGGCAATTCTCTTGCCTCAGCCTCCTGAGTAGCTGGGACTACAGGTGCCCACCACAACACCCACCTATTTTTTTTGTTGTTGTTGCAGTTTGGCTGGGGCTGGGTTTGAACCTACTACCCTTGGCATTGGGGCCAGTGCCTTACTGACTGAGACACAGGCGCTGCCCTGCTTGGCTAAATTTTTTTGACATTTTTTTTTTTAGAGATTGGATCTGGCTAAGTTGCCCAGACTGGTCTTAAACTTCTGGCCTCAAGTGATCCTCCCCTCTTGGCCTCCCAAATGGCTAACATTACAGGCAGGAGCCACCATACCTGGCCTACAACTATAATTTTTAATACATATTGGAGTATCTTTATTATTAAGTCCTATGGTGATAGGATCTGAGGACACCCTTTGTAAACCCAAGATAAGAGGTAATGAAAAGGACACTGTAAATGGGAGTGGAGCTGCTAACTCAGGCAGGAAGGTCTTGGCTTCATTGGTTATAAGAGTGTCAATCATGTCTGTTCTGTAAATGGTTTGCCCATTACAGCCTTCCCTCAGAAAAGACAGGGGAAGGGAAGGGAGCAGATCCAGATCCTGGTGAGGAGACCCTGAAAATGAAGATATAGACAGTCCTCTGGCACACAGAGGGGATGCTATGTTGCAATCAGGTTCTTTGACATAGATGGCATCCCAAGCAGACCTATGATTATCAACCATGCAGATAACCAACCAAGGCCCTAGCTTAGGAGAATATGGGAAGAAGCTATCTCCCTCTGAAGAGCAAAAACTATTTAAGTCCAGGAAGTTTGTTCCGGCAATACAATAGGCCAAGACAAAGGTCAAGTACTGGCTCGGCGCCTGTTGCTCAAGTGGCTAAGGTGCCAGCCACGAACACCCAAGGTGGTGGGTTCGAATCCAGCCTGGGCCCACCAACCAACAATGATAGCTGAAACCAAAAAATAGCTGGGCATTGTGGCAGGTGCCTGTGGTCCCAGCTACTTGGGAGGCTGAGGCAGGAGACTCACTTGAGCCCAGGAGTTGGAGGTTGCTGTGAGCTGTGATGCCACAGCACTCTGCCCAGGGGGGACAGCTTGAGGCTCTGTCTCAAAAAAAAAAAAAAGGTCAAGGACTATCATTAGTTAAGA
>CAUYQV010095617.1:0-14307 GCA_963574575.1 Galagoides demidoff
AAAGAGAACTATGAAACTCTAAGAAAAGAAATAGCTGAAAATGTTAACAAATGGAAAAACATACCATGCTCATGGCTGGGAAGAATCAACATTGTTAAAATGTCTATACTACCCAAAGCAATATATAATTTTAATGCAATCTCCTATTAAAGCTCCACTGTTGTACTTTAAAGATCTAGAAAAAATAATACTTCATTTTATATGGAATCAGAAAAAGCCTTGAATAGCCAAGACATTACTCAGGAATAAAAACAAAGCAGGAGGAATCACACTACCAGACCTCAGTCTATACTATAAATTGATAGTGATCAAAACAGCATGGTATTGGCACAAAAACAGAGAGGTAGATCTATGGAACAGAATAGGGAGCCAACAGATGAATTCAGCTACTTACCATTACCTGATCTTTTATAAACCAATTAAAAAAAATTGACTGGGGAAGTTTCCCTATTTACAAATGGTGCTGGGCAAACTGGCTGGTGACCTGTAGAAGACTCAAACTATACCCACACCTTTCACCGTTAACTAAGATAGACTCTCACTGGATTAAAGATTTAAACTTAAGACATGAAACTATAAAAATATTAGAAGAAAGTGTGGGGAAAACACTTGAAGAAATTGGCCGGGGAGAAAATTTTATGAAGAGGACCCCCCCCCCCCCGAGCATTTGAAGCAACATCAAAAATACATTATTGGGACCTGATCAAACTAAAAAGATTCTGCACAGTGAAGAAAACAGTAAGTAAAGCAAGAAGACAGCCCTCAGAATGGGAGAAGATATTTGCAGGTTATGTCTCTGACAACAGTTTAATAACCAGAATCCATAGACTACTTAAACGTATTAGCAAGAACAGAACAAGTGATCCCATCTCAGAGTGGGCAAGGGACTTTAAGAGAAACTTCTCTAAAGAAGACAGGCACATGGCCTACAGATATATGAAAAAATGCTCACCATCCTTAATCATTAGAGAAATGCAAATCAAAACTACTTTGAGATATCACCTAACTCCCGTAAGAAGAGCCCATATCACAAAATCCCAAAACCAGAGATGCTGGCATGGATTCAGAGAAAAGGGAACACTTCTACACTGCTGGTGGGAATGTAACCTCATACCCTCCTTTTGGAAAGACATCTGGAGAACCCTTAGAGAACTAAAAATAGACCTTCCATTTGATCCTGCAATTCCTTTATTAGGTATATATCTAGAAGACCAAAAATCACATTATGATAAAGATATTTGTATCAGAACATTTATGGCAGCCCAATTCATAATTGCTAGGTCATGGAAGAAGCCCAAGTGCCCATTGATCCATGAATGGATCAATAAATTGTGGTATATGTACACCATGGAATACTATGCCAGCATAAAGAAAGATGGAGACTTTATATCCTTCATGTTTACATGGATGGAGCTGGAAAATGTTCTTCTTAACAAAGTATCACAAGAATGGAAGAAAAAGTATCCAATGTACACAGCCCTTTTATGAAACTAATCTATAGCTCTCAAACAAAAGATACAACTTAATTCTAGCCCAAGAATATGGGGAGGGGTGGGGGAAGGGAGGAGAGGGGGTGGATGTGTGGAGGGACGGTGATTGGTGGGATCATCTCTATGGTTTATCTCACAAGGGTACAAGTGAATCTTTCTAAAAGTAAAATATAAATGTCTTGACACAATAACTAGGAAAATGACATAAAGGCTATGTTAACCAGTTTGATGGAAGTATTTCAAATTGTATATGAAAAAACTACACTGTACCCTGTGATTGCATTAATGTACACAGCTCTGATTTAATGAAAAAAAGAAAAATTCTCATCATCTCTAATCATCAGAGAAATGCAAATTAAAACCATTCTAAGATACCACAGACCCCCAGCAAGATTAGCCCACATCACAAAGTCCCAAAACACCAGATGCTGGCGTGGATGTGGAGAGAAGGAAATACCTCTATACTGCTGGTGGTATTGCAAACTAATACAGCCCTCTTGGGGAAAAGTATGGAGAATATTCAATGATCTAAAAGTAGACATCCCATTTTATACTGCAATCCCTTTACTAGGTATCTATCCACAAGAACAAAAATCATTTTACTTCAAATACACTTACACTGGAATGTGTATTGTGGATCTATTCATAATTGCCAAGTTGTGAAAGCAAACCTAAGTGTCCATCAACCCATGAAGGATCAACAAACTGTGGTATATGTATACCATGTAATATTATTCAGCCATTAAAAGATAAAGAGTTTATATTTTACATTTACCTGGATGGAGTTGAAATGCATTCTTCTTGGTAAAGTATCACATGAATGACAAAATAAATATCCAATGTACTCCATACTAATATGAAATCAATACATAAACAATTATATGTTCCTAAGAAAAATAAATCATTATTATAGTCCAGTTCTGGAGTAGAGGGAAGTGGGGAGGATGTATGGCAGAAGGATGGGGAGCGTGAGGTGGGATCTCACCTAATGTGCACATTGTGAGGGTATGCACACTCCCCCTGGGTTAAGGGTTGTACTACAAATGAAACTTTACCCTGGAAGTAAGAACAGTGTAACCTAAATATTTTAACCTCATATTAATTTGAATAAAGTTGAAATAAAGAATCTTCTCTGAGGAAGCCAGATGAATGGCTAATAAAATGAAAATTCTAATTTTCCCTGATCCTTAGAGAAATGCAAATCAAAACCATCCTAAGATATCATCTAACCTGGTGAAAATAGCCCACATCACAAAATGTCAAAGCTGCATATGCTGGCACCTATATGGAGAGAAAGGAACACTTTTACACTGTTGGTGAGACTGCAAACTAATACAATGTTTTTGGAAAGAAGTGAGAATCCTAAAAGAACTCAAACCTCCCTTTTGATCCTGCAATCCCACTACGAGGCATCCACTCAGAAGAAAAAAATTATTTTATCATAAGGTCACCTGCACTAGCCTGTTTATCGCAGCTCAATTTACAATCACCAAAATGTGGAACCAACCTAAATGCCCACCAAACCAGGAATGGATTAGAAGCTGTAGTATATGTATACTATGGAATACTATTCAACCATTTAAAAAGTTTGAGACTTTACATCTTTTATATTAACCTGGATGAATTTGGAACACATTTTTCTTAGTAAAGTATCACAAGAATATACAGCAAGAATCCAATGTACTAAGTAATAAGGGAAAAACTCAAATCAATTCAAGTAGGGGAGTAGGGGAATGAGAGAGAGGGGAGAGTGGAGAAGGGAGGGGAATTGGTGTGATCCCACTTAATGGGCACAACATTAAAGTGTATGGCCCACTTCTTGTCTGCAGGCCAATTATAAGAGGGACTTTGCCTAATAAATGCAAACATTGAAACCTAATTCTTTATACCCTCAATTAACCTGAAGCAATAAAGAGAAAGAATGGAAAACCAAATACAGTATTTCTTACTTATAAGTAGAGCTAAATGGGAGATATATATGGCAAAAAATGGTACAATGGATATTGACAATTAAGAAGGGGAAAGAGGAGGAATAAAAATCTATGTATACTTCTGTGAGGAAAGCCCTCACTTCAGGGCTTTCCATGATGCAATTCACTCATGTAACAAAAACCACTAGCAACTCGTCCATTTTTAGAAATTAAAAATAACCCAACTATTTCTTTTGTTGAATTATTGTACTTTTTAAATGTCTCTTTCATTGAATTCTACTCTGATCTTTGTCATTTCTTTCTTTCTATTAATTTTGTTGTGGGTTTGTTCTTGCTTTTCAAGTTCCTTGTGTCAATAGGTAGACTATTTGGAATCTTTCTAGTTTTTTTATTTGTTTATGGCTATAATCTTCCTTCTTAGCACTGCTGTTGTTATATCTCATAAGTTTTGATATGATTTTCTTCCATTTGTATCTGTTTAAGGACATTTTTTGTTTTCCATCTTATTTTGCCCAATAGTTACTCAGGAGCATGTTGTTTAATTTTCATGTATTTATATAATTCCGAAGTTATTTTTTGTACTGATTTCTAGTTTTCTCTCATTGTGGCCTGAGAAGATACTTGATAGGACCTATACTTTTTAAAATTGTTGAGACCTATTTTGTAGCCTAACAAATGATCTGTCTTGGACAATGTTTCATGTGCCGATGAGAAGAATGTACATTCTGAAGCTGTTGTATAAAATATTTGTAAATGTCTGTTAGGTAAATTTGGTCTAAAGTCCAGTTTAAATTCCATGTTGCTTTACTGATTTTATTTCTCAATGATCTAGTGCTGACAGAAGGATTTGAATTATCTCACTGTTATTATATTGGTATCTATCTCTTCTTTTGAATCTTATAAAAATTGCTTTATATATCTTGGTGATACATTGTTGCACGTACATATATTTAGAATTTTCATATCTTCTAGCTGAATTTATCCCTTCATTATTGATATAATGACCTTCTTTGTCTTTTTTTTTTAAAGTAAATTTATTTCAGGTTAATGTGACTATACAAACAACCAGGTCAAAATATTGATTTTCTTAAGTAGAGTCCCTCTTGTGGTTGTGACCCTCCCTCTTGAAGTGTGCCAAACACTTCAACTCCATGCTTATTCAGTGAGAACACCCCACATCCTTCCCCTTGCCAATTACCCCTCCCTGCAACTTGAATTAGAATGAGTTTTTCTCCCCTGTAGGCATGTATCAGATCATCTACTGGCTTCATATTAGTATTAAGTACATTGGATAATTGCTTTTACATTCTTATGATACTTTACTAAGAAGAATGTGTTTCAACTCCATCCAGGATATTACAAAAGATGTGAAGTCATCATCTTTTTAATGGCTGAATACTATTCCATTGTGTGCATGTACCATAATTTTCTAATCTATTCCTGAGTTGATGGGCATTTAGGTTGCTTCCATGTTTTGACGTTGTAAATTTAGCTGCAATAAACAATCTAGTGCAAAAGTCCTTATGATAAAATGATACTTTTTGTTCTGGGTAGATATCTAGTAGTGGAATTGTGGAGTCAAATTGGAGATCTCATTTGACATCTTTGAGGATTCTCCATATTTCATTCCAAAGAGGCTGTATTAGTTTGCAGTCCCACTACCAGTGTAAAAGTGTTCCACTCTCTCCACATCCTTGCAAGCATCTGCAGCTTTGGACATTCTGATATGGGCTAATCTTACTAGGGTTAGGTGATATCTCAGGATGGTTTCAGTTTCCATTTCTCTGATGATTAGGGATAATGAGCATTTTTTCATATGTTTGTTAGACATTTGTCTTTCTTCCTTAGAGAATGTTCTATTCATGTCTCTTGCCCAGTGATAGATGGGATTGTTAGCTCTTTTTTGTTGATTAATTTGACATCTCACATCTAATGTGAGATCCTAGTTATCACAATTCATAATATGCAATATCTTTTCCCATTCTGAAGGTTGTCTATTTGCTTTGGTTGTTGTGTTCTTAGCTATGCAAAAGCTTTTCAGGTTAATTAAGTTCCCTTTACTTATTTTTGATGTTATTGGAATTGCCATGAAAGTCTTCGTCATAAAATCTTTTCCTAAGCTGATGTCTTCTAGTGTTTCCCCCACACTTTCTTACAGGATTTTTATTGTTTCATGCCTTAAATTTAAATATTTTATCCATCTTGAATCAATTTTTGTGAGTGGTGAAAGGTGCAGGTCCAGCTACAGTCTTTTACATGTGGGTATTCAATTCTCCCAACACTATTTGTTGAACAGGGATTCCTTTCTCCCATGTGTGCTCTTGTTTGGTTTATCAAAGATCAGGTGGCTGTAAGATTTTAGTTTCATCGCATGGTTTTCTATTCAGTTCCAACTGTCTATGTCTCTATTTTTGCACCAATACCATGCTTTTTTCTTTATCACTATGGACTTGTGATATAGCCTAGAGTCTGGTAAGGTGATGCCCCTGGCTTTGTTTTTATTACTAAGACTTTCTTTGGATATATGAGTTTTTTACTGATTTCATACAAAACAAAGTGCTATTTTATACAAATCTTGAGAAAGGGTTTAATGGAGATTGTGTTGAAACTGTATATTGCTTTGGATACAATAGACATTTTAACAATGTTGATTCATCCCAGCCAGGAGTATAGTATGTTCTTCCATTTGTTGATGTCCTTTGATATTTCTTTTCTGAGAGTGTCATAATTCTCTTTGTAAAGATCTTTCAGAGGTGGAGCATGATGGCAGAAGGGATAGATATTTAGCTCAGCTCTCCTGGAACAACAGGTGAGAGTGAGTGGGCTAGATCATTCCCAATGGGGAATATTGGTGTAGACAGGCATTTGGGGGTGTGCAGTGAAGTGGTAGATTGCTGGACTCAAAGTATAATCCAGAGCTGCAGAGCCTGCCAGAAAAAATTCTGTGCCACTGCTAAAGCAGCAGGCTGTAGATGACTAGGCCAGACTTAGCCTAGTCATCTACAGCCTCTAAGATGTTAGGGATATAATGATAATCTCCATTCTTCATGATATTTCTGAGACACTATCTGTTTTAAAATAATTTCAAAATTATCAGACTATGATTACATTCTGATGAATGTAGTTCTGGTGTTGATAAGGTTTTATACATTTTTATTATTTAAAATTGGCCATGTATGTGTACAGAGACTGTGCAGTACTCAAGGTACTCTGAGGATCTCATACACCATCTCCCTGGCTAATGGGAGAGGAGTTTGACTCTGTCAGGTTAGGACAGCAGGGAGTATGATGTACTATGGGTTGAGAGATCTGGATACTTTTATAACAGTAACCAGCCCCACCCCCCACGGAGGATTATGATTCCCAGTTTGTGGGGAAACTAGGTGTTGTATGGAATAATTGCTGAAGGTGGACTCCTGAGCAGAATTTGGCAGTCAGATAGGGTTCAATCTGGAACAGAACAGCCAGGGCTAGACTGCTAGAGAGACACTCAGGCGGGAAGGATCCCAGTCAGGAAGCAGACATATTTTGAAACTTTGGAAATGGCAACTGCCACAGGCAGCTTTTCACAGGGGCCAGGTTCGGTGATTTGAGTCTCACCTGCAGGTAGCCATTCTGCACCCAAAGCAGGTCCAGGATACCCTGCACTTCACAGGAACTGTTGCAGGAAGATTTTGTAAGACCTGCCTGTGAATATTTTTTTGAAATCAGTGGAATCAACAACTCCAGCAGGGACTAAGCATAGGGTGACCAGATTTTAACATCTGTGAGGCAGGACAACATGGCAGAGGGGTGGTGGGGGCAGGCCTGACAACAATGCAAACTTTGATAAGCAGTTCTCTATAATCACTTCTCAGCAATTATTTGTTATTACAGTTTAACATTATAAAATTAACAAAAATAATATAAAACTCATATTCTGGTGAAATAGCCACATGGCAGCCGAAAACCATATATTACCTTCTTGTTCTCCAGCCCATTCGTGCAGTCTTTCCAAAAATCGGGACTTTTTAAAAATGCTGCGGGACGCGGGACAAATTGCGGAAAAGCGGGACTGTCCCGCCAAAATCGGGAAGTCTGGTCACCCTATCTAAGCACCAAGCCAGTAGCCAGGCAACCACCAAAAACAGTGTAAACCATGAAATCAGGTATAAGCCTAAGAACCACTCACAGCACCACCTGGTGTCCAGAAAGTAGAGTGCAACATAAATATATTCCTACTAAAGTTCATCCGTATCGCGTATATATAGTCATATATATATACATATATATATGAATAAAATTTTTGTTGGTGGTGCCATTTTTATTTATTTTTTCTTTTCTCATTCTTTTGGCTCTTTTGCATTTTTTCTTTTCTAATAGGATTTATTGTTAATTTTTAAAAAAATTATTATCAATACTTTTTTTTTCTTCTTTTCCTTTTCTTCCTTTCTTATGGTTGCTGAACATGCTTACATCAGGCTATTAGAGTTTTCTTTTTATTTATTTATTTTTTGTCTGTTTATTTCTTTCTGATTATCTGTGTATTTGAGCGCTTATGTGTCTGGTAGTTTTCTTGTTTGTTTATTTGTTTGTTTTGTTTCAACATGTCTTGTCTTTTGCTAAATCCTTAGGTTGGCTATTTTTCCTAACTCCAGTTTTTATATTCAACATGAACAAGAGGGAATGGGGGGTGATGGCAGACTGGAGCCAGCCTTCAACAGAAGCTCCAGTCCAGAGGGAAAGATAATGGCTGGAAAGAACCCAACAAAGCCAAAGGGTGAAAGCTGAGCTGAGAGAAGTGATAGATAATTGCGTGTCTTCCCTGACAAGGCAAGCTGAGACTCCAAGTAAACAAATTTCAGGTACAAAACTCATCCCAAAGAGGACATGTGTCCATCCCCCCCCCCAAGAAAGTAACTTGCTTGCTGTGGGATCTCTACTAGTGAGCAGTGAACTGAGGTTCTCTTCTCTCACCCTACTGGAGTGACTTTCTGGAAGCTGGGACTCCTTCTCCAGAGAGTCCCTGCTGTGAGCCTAGGAATTCCTTTGTCTGGCAGGAAGTTTCAACAAATATTTTTCCTTCCACATTGAACTTCCAGTCTACCCTTTCCCCCTTGCCTGGTGGTCTAGAAGTCCAACTCCTGCAGAGAACAGAATGTCCAAAATTCTTGGCTAGGACTGGGCATTGCATAGATGGTGGCGGTACAGCTACACTGTATCTGTGAATCCAGTAACAGTGCAGAAACACACAGAGAGGAAGGTGTCTGGCCTGGCTCTGAGAAAGTGTATCCCAGCAGCGTGCAGAGGCTTGGGTCTCTGTGTGACGGTGGAGACTTGGGAACTGCTGAGGTGTGCAAACCCAAGTGGAGACACCTCCCACCCAACATCAGTATTATTAGGGTGATCCTGCCATGGTCTAATTTTGAAGAGTCCACCTCCCCAACTCTGTGGACTGCCAGAAGGAGACAGACCTTGCCCTACAAGGATATCAGGGGTCCAGAACAGTGGCGGCAAAGATGCGGTGGCTGATAGAGAAATACATTTGTGGTCTGGATATCCTCAGGTTTCGAATGAGCTCAGGTGCAGCACTCCCCAGGTGCTATTGAGTACCTGAGGCAGGCAGGCTTCAGCTCCCCCTGCTGGCTGGTGGCATAGGGTGGTGGCCAAGTGGAGATGGCATTGACTTTGCTTTGACTCTGCCAGGCATAAAACCCTGGCACATTTACTTATTGGACAGAACTGGGCCACAGAGATGGGTTAACAGAGACTGGTGGTAGAGTTACCAGAGACTGGGGTTACCAGAGTCTGGCGGTGAAAGGGGAACAAAGCGGGGAAAGAGGCATCAGCCCCCTTGCTCCAAACCTACTACTGGATAGGACTTGCTGACTCCTTGGAGCACTGGAGTGAGCCACACTTGAGGAACCAGTATACTCCTGCTATCTAGTTGCTGGAGAACTTTGGAACTCTCCTGGTAGAGAGTGGGTGCTGATTGGGACAATTGGTTTGGAATTATTGAATAGGACAAATTAACCGAGGACCCTCCAAGGTGGTACCCTGCTTTGGTTGTAGGTGAAAGGCTTGAATTTTCTCTTCCAGCAATTGCCTGTGTGGAGTGGGATGTCTTAGTTATGTATATTTCTCCAAAGCTGAGACTTCGACCCAGAGTCACTTATTCACTAGGATTTGACAGACATCAGCTGAACAAGACAGAGCCAACTAGTCCCACCATACCAGGCAGGTATCCAGAGTCTCAGGCTATAGTCCTGCACAAGTAATTTGCTAAGCTGTATAGGAAAAGCTGCAGTCACCAGTCCCAGCTCTTTGGTAAAAGGCTGGTCAACAATGACCCCAGAAGCCCCCAATCCAAATTCACCTTACCTGCTCATCTAGCCAAATGGTGAAAAACATTCATGGGGCAGAATCAGCAGAAAACCTCTGGCAACTTGAATAATCAGGGCAGACCAACTCCCCCAAGGAACAACAAACCAGCCACACCAGAGGATCTCATTCATAAACAGAAGGCTGAGATGTCAGAAATCGAATTTTGAATTTGGATGGCAAACAAGATTAACAGAATGAAAGTAAAGTTGGAATTAGAATTCTATAAATAATTCAAAGTTGTGTAAAGAATTCAATGAATTCAAAGACAAAATCACCAAAAATTTTGACACATTGAGGAAAGAAATTGCAGCCTTCCAAGATATAAGAAACACAGAAGAATTCCTCAGAAATAGAATGGAGCAGGTAGGAAAAAAAAAAGGATTTTTTACATGGAAGACAAAGCTTTTGAATGTTCCCAAACACACAAAGAGGAAGAGAAGTGGAGAGCAAAAGTGGATCATTCTCTGAGAGAGCTCTGGGATAACTCCGAGAACACTGATATTTCCCTTATAGGAATTCCTGAAGGTGATGAGGTTGCTTCAAAAGATACAGATGCTCTTCTCTAAGAGATAATCGAGGAGAACTTCCCAAACATTGCAAGAGATTCTTAAATTCAGATGCAGACATTATCGGAACCCAGGCATGACTCAACCCAAATAAAGCATCTCCCAAACATTATAATTAACTTCACCAAAGTTAACATGAAGGAGAAAATACTTCAAGCAGCTAGATGTAAGAATAACATAACCTATAAGGGGAAGAATATTAGAATGACTGAAAACTCTGCTGAAATGTTTCAAACTAGAAGAGGATGGTCATCTACATTCAAACTCCTAAAACAAAACAACTTTCAACAAGTATCCTATATCTAGCTAAACTGAGTTTCATTTATGATGAAGAAATTAAATACTTTAATGACATTCACATGCTGAAGAAATTTACCATAACTAAACCAGCTCTCCATATCCACCATAATAACCAGCACTATCCTCCACCAAGAAAGTAAACTCACTCAGAAACTTTTGATCAAATTCCAACTTCCACAGCGGTGAAAGGATTAAAAATGTCCACAGGACTTTCAAAAAACTCAATACCCAAAACATTGCCAGGCTTATCAACATTCTCAGTCAATGTGAATGGCTTATTGTCCTCTAAATAGGCACAGGTTGGCTGACTGGATACAAAAACTCAGACCAGATACCTACTACATACAAGAATCTCATCTTACCTTAAAAGATAAATATAGACTCAGGGTGAAGGAATGGTCATCTATATTCCAGGCAAATGGAAAGGAGAAAAAAGCAGGTATTGCAATTTTATTCATAGATTCAATAGGTTTTAAACTAACAAAAGTAAGCAAGGATAATAAGGATGGTCACTTTATATTTGTTAAGGGCAATACTCAATACAAAGAGATTTCAATTATCATCAATATTTATGTACCCAACCAGAATGCACCTCAATTTATAAGAGAGACTGTAATAGGTATGAGCAACTTGGTTTCTCCCAGCTCCATCATAATCAGAGATTTTAATACTCTTTCATCAGTGGTGGATAGATCCTCCAACAAGAAGCTTAGCAAAGAAATTTTAGATTTGGCTCGGCACCTGTGGCTCAAGTGGCTAAGGCGCCAGCCACATACACCTAAGGTGGCGGGTTCGAATCCAGCCCAGGCCCGCCAAAACAACAATGACGGCTGCAACCAAAAAATAGCCAGGCATTGTGGCAGGTGCCTGTGGTCCCAGCTACTTGGGAGGCTGAGGCAGGAGACTCACTTGAGCCCAGGAGTTGGAGGTGGCTGTGAGCTGTGATGCCACAGCATTCTACCCAGGGGGATAGCTTGAGGCTCTGTCACAAAAAAAAAAAAGAAATTTTAGATTTAAACTTAACCATTCAGCATTTGGATTTAACGGAAATCTACAGAACATTTTATCCTAACAAAATTAAATACACATTTTCCTCATCAGCCCATGGAACATGCTCCAAAATTGACCACATCTTAGGTCACAAGTCCAACCTCAGCAAATTTAAAAGAATAGAAATTATTCCATGCATCTTCTCAGATCATCATGGAATAAAAGTTGAACTAAGTAACAACAGGAATCAGCAGACTCATATAAAAACATGGAAGCTAAACAACTTCATGCTGAATGATAGGTGGGTCAGAGACAAGATCAAGAAGGAAATTATGATAATGAAGACACAAGTTACCAGAACCTCTGGGATACTGCAAAGGGAATCGTAAGAGGGAAACTTATAGCATTGCAAGCCTTCCTCAAGAAAACGAAAAGAGAGAAAGTGAACAACTTAATTGGACATCTCAAGCAGCTGGAAAAGGAAGAACATTCCAATCGCAAATCCAGCAGAAGAAAAGAAATAACCAAAATTAGAGCAGAATTAAATAAGACTGAAAACAGAAGTGTGATAGAACAGATCAATAAATCAAAAAGCTGGTTTTTTGAAAAGGTCAATAAAATAGATAAAACTTTAGCCAACCTAACAAAGAAATAAAGAGTAAAATCTCTAATTTCATCAATCATAAGTGGTAAAGATGAAATAACAACAGACCCTACAGAAATGCAAAAAATCCTTTAAAAATATTACAAGAAACTCTAGTGTCAGAAACATGAAAATCTAAAGGAAATCGACCAATACTTGGAAGCACACCACCTTCCAAGACTTAGCCAGAATGAATTGGAAATGTTAAATAGACCTATATCAAGTTCTGAAATAGCATAAACTATACAAAATCTCCTGAAAAAGAAAAGCCCAGGACCAGATGGCTTCACATCAGAATTCTAGAACCTATATTACTTAACCTTTTCTAAAATATAGAAAAAGACAGAATACTACCTCACACATTCTATGAAGCAAACATCACCTTGATCCCCAAACCAAAAAAAGACCCAATAAGAAAAGAAAATTACAGACCAATATCATTAATGGATATTGATGCAAAAATATTCAACAAGACCCTAACAAACAGAATCCAGCAACACATCAAATAAATTATACACCACGACCAAGTGTGTTTTATCCCAGAATCTCAAGGCTGGTTTAACATATGTAAATCTATAAATGTAATTCATCACATAAACAAATTAAAAAACAAAGACCATATGATTCTCTCAATTGATGCAGAAAAAGCTTTTGATAATATCCAGGATCCCTTCATAATCAGAAGACTTAAGAAAATTGGTATAGAAGGGACAATTCTGAAATTGATAGAGGCCATCTACAGCAAACCCACAGACAATACCATACTGAATGGAGTTACATTGAAATCATTACTGCTCAGATCAGGAACCAGGCAAGGTTGCCCATTGTCTCCATTGCTCTTTTAGCCAATGAAAGTTTTACCCATTGCAATTAGGGAAGAAAAAGCAATCAAGGGTACCCATATAGGATCAGAAGAAATTAAACTTTCACTCTTTGGAGATGATATGATTGTATACCTGGAAAACACCAGGATTCTACGACAAAACTCTTAAAAGTGATCAAGGAATACAGCAACATCTCAGCTTACAAAATCAACACTCATAAATCTTTATATATACCAACAATAGTCAAGCTGAAAAAATAGTCAAGAACTCTATTCTGTTCACAGTAGTGCCAAAGAAGATGAAATATTTGGGAACTTACCTAACAAAGGATGTGAAAGATCTCTATAAAGAGAACTATGAAACTCTAAGAAAAGAAATACCTGAAAATGTTAACAAATGGAAAAACATACCATGATCATGGCTGGGAAGAATCAACATTGTTAAAATGTCCATACTACCCTAAGCAATATATAATTTCAATGCAATCCCTATTAAAGCTCCACTGTCATACTTTAAAAATCTCAAATAAATAATACTTTGTTTTATATGGAATCAGAAAAAAACTCGATAGCCAAGACATTACTCAGGAATAAAAACAAAGTAGGAGGAATCACACTACCAGGCACCAGACTATACTACAAATTGATAGTGATCAAAACAGCATGGGACTAGAACAAAAACAGAAGGTAGATGTATGGAACAGAATAGAGAACCAAGAGGTGAACTCAGCTACTTACTGTTATCTGATATTTGACAAGCCAATTAAAATAATTGAGAGGGGAACATATTCCCTATTTAACAAATGGTGCTGGGTTAACTAGATGGCGACCTGCAGAAGACTGAAACTATACTCACACCTTTCACCATTAAGTAAGATAGATTCTCACTGGATTAAAGATTTAAATTTAATATATGAAAATATAAAAACACTAGAAGGAAGTATAAGGAAAACACTTGAAGAAATTGGCCTAGGCTTGGTGCCTGTGGCTCAATTGGCTAAGGCGCCAGCCACGTACACCTAAGGTGGCGAGTTCGAATCCCCAGCCAGGGCCCGCCAAACAACAATGATGGCTGCAACCAAAAAATGGCCGGGCATTGTGGCGGGTGCCTGTGGTCCCAGCCACTTGGGAGGCGGAGGCAGGAGACTCGCTTGAGCCCAGGAGTTGGAGGTTGCTATGAGCTGTGATGCCATGGCACTCT
>CAUYQV010095618.1:0-13843 GCA_963574575.1 Galagoides demidoff
ATACTATCATGGGGTACAGTGTGATGTTGGTTCCACATACAATTTGAAACATTCTCATCCAATTGGCCAACATAGCCTTCGTGTCATTCTCATAGTCATTGTGTTAAGACATTTATATTCCACATTTAGAGAGATTCACATGTACCCTTGTAGGATAGAACATAGGCGTGATCCCAACATTACCCCTACCTTGACCCATCTTCCCCTCTCCCCTTTCCTCCCTCTCCCCTTTCCTCCCTCTCCCCTTTCCCCATATTCTTGGGTTTAACTTGGGTTATAGCTTTCCTGTGATAGCTAACTATCAGTTTCATAGTAGGGTTGAGTACATTGGATACTTTTCTTCCATTCTTGAGATACTTTGCTAAGAAGAATATTTTCCAGCTCCATCCATGTAAACATGAAGGAGGTAAAGTCTCCATCTTTCTTTAGGGCTGCATAGTATTCCATGGTGTACATATACCACAATTTATTGATCCATTCATGGGTCTATGGGCACTTGGGCTTCTTCCATGACCTAGCAATTGTGAATTGGGCTGCAATGGACATTCTGGTACAAATATCTGTATTGTAACATGATTTTTGGTCTTTTCAATATATACCTAGCAGAGGAATTATAGGATCAAATGGCAGATCTATTTTTAGTTCTCTAAATGTTCTCCAGATGTCTTTCCAAAAGGGGTGTATTAGTTTGAAATCCCACCAGCAGTGTAGAAGTGTTCCCTTTGTCCACATCCCTGCCAGCATCTGTAATCTTGGGATTTTGTGATATGGGCTAATCTCACTGGTGTTAGATGGTATCTCAAATTAGTTTTGATTGGCATTTCTCTGATTATTAATGATGGTGAGCATTTTTTCATATGTCTGTAGGCCATGTGTCTTTCTTCTTTAGAGAAGTTTCTCTTCAAGTCCCTTGCCCACCCTGAGATGGGATCACTTGTTCTCTTCTTGCTAATACGTTTGAGTTCTTTGTGGATTCTAGTTATTAAACCTTTGCCGGAAACATAACCCGCAGATATCTTCTCCCATTCTGAGGGCTATCTCCTTGCTTTTCTGACTGTGTCCTTGGCTGTGCAGAAGCTTTTTAATTTGAGGAGGACCCAGTAGTGTATTTTTGATGTTGCTTCAATTCCCCGGGGGTTCCTTCTCATGAAATATTCGCCCAGGCAAATTTCTTCAAGAGTTTTCACTACACTTTCTTCTAGTGTTTTTATAGTTTCATGCCTTAAATTTAAATCTTTAATCCAAAGAGAGTCTTAGTTAGTGGTGACAGGTATGGGTCCAGTTTCAGTCTTCTGCAGGTCGCCAGCCAGTTCATCCAGCACCATTTGTTAAATAGGGAATCTTTTCGCCAGTCAATGTTTTAAATTGGCTTGTCAAAGTTCATATACTGGTAAGTGTCTGGGTTCATCTCTTGTTTCTCTATTCTGTTCTATGCATCTACATCTCTGATTTTGTGCCAGTACCATGCTGTTTTGATCACTATGGATTTATAGTATAGTCTGATGTCTGGTAGCATGATTTCTCCTGCTTTGTTTTTATTTCTGAGTAATGTCTTGGCTATTCAAGTTTTTTTCTGATTCCATATTATTTTTTCAAGATCTTTAAAGTATGACCATGGAACTTTAATAGGGATTGCATTAAAATTATATATTGCTTTAGGTAGTATAGACAATTTAACAATGTTAATTTTTCTCAGCCATGAGTATGGTATGTTTTTCCATTTATTAACATTTTCAGCTATTTCTTTTCTCAGAGTTTCATAGTTCTCTTTATAGAGAACATCCTTTGTGAGGTAGACTCCCAAATATTTCATCTCCTTTGGCACTAGTATAAACGGAATAGAGTTCTTGACTATTTTTTCAGCTTTTGACTATTGTTGTAAAATTCTTCTATTTGGCCACAAACAAAAACAAACAAAAGCCCAATGTATTGGGAGGGGGGGCAGTAGTATATGCCACATCTTATGACCAGTGAACAAAATTAGAACTGAACGAAAAGTGTAATAAAATACTAAATGGTTGCGTTCTTAATAAAACACTTGGTACTCAAATTGGCATTACTTCCAGAGGAAGTGGACTCTTAAAATGAGTGAAAAAGGACATTTAAAATGTAATTGCAGATAATTTAGAAAGTAATGCTGAGCTGCAAAAGTACAAATCATGACCCTTTATGGAGAATCAGTAGTGAGCTGGTAAACATTTAGCCACTGGTGATGAGTGTAACCTCAGCATGAATGCTCTTTGATAAATTCATTCAGATTAATAAGGAAGATGAATTAAACAGTGGACACATGCAAAGAATTTCACTTGCACTGCAATCACTGAGCAATTTCTTTGCTGAGCAGGGTAAATAAGAGCTGTCTATGCCAGAGGAATAATTCCTCTATTTTTGTGTTGTTTATATATAATGATTACTTGAAACTCTCTCAAGGGTCATCTACACTAATATCATTTTCTCCAACACTTTCCTAAATCTACAAAATAAGTAAAACAAGAAATTAAATTCAGATTTGCAGCCCTTGCCAATTTCTGTGGTGTAAATACTCCTACAGTGGTCAATTTCAAGCTATCAGGATAGCCAGTTTCCAAAGAGAGATGGAAAGAGATATGGTCACTGCCTCTTTGTATCATATCCACTTACAGATGCAGCAGACATAAATAAAACAAAAATCTTACAGTCATTTAACTAAACAATGTAAACAGAAAAGATTAATAAACTGTAAAAGCAAAGTAATATAATAGTTTGAAGATAGGAAAACATTATGATTTATAAATAAACATTGGAGCAGTTTCTTTGAACACACATACAATCTATACAGCTTAGCTCTAGTCCTCCTAGTAGAGAGAAGTTCCCTGTCCTGGAGAGCAGAACACATAAACCCAGAAAGTGGGGCATGATCGTGGAAGATTGGAGGGAAGCAGATGACTCTGAGCTTTGGTCTGCTGTCCACTTCCTCTGGAACAATGCATTTGAATACCAGGTACTTTGGCCCAATTCTGAGGGCTGGAGGATTCCTGAAGGTCCACTATAGTTCCAGCATCAGATGCAGCTCCTTGGCTTCATCTGGCCTGGGTTGGGGGCATCTCACCAAAGCCCAAGGTCTAGAACTGGCACCAAGGATGTAGAACAGACTACACCAGCATGGGGACCTTGTATGCCCATTGGGCATGCTTGGCCCATCAGTGCACTTGAGATGACCAAATTAAGTCCTTTCAGGAGCCCAGATTCCTTGCCTACACTTAATTATTTGGGTGTGGAGCAAAGAGAAGGAGCAAATGGACTTGAATCCTGATCTGTCCCTTGTAATCACGGTGCTGGGTACCCTAAGGCCCCACGGCCCTATTTGGGATGGTTGTGGCTCGGGATGAATGCAAATGTGTGCTTAGCTGCTGGGCTGCAGGTTGGCACTTTCTTCAGACCCATGTTCATGAAAATTTTGAGTGCAGAGCCAGGCCTCGAAGCATCATCTAAACAACAAACTATAAAATACCCTCCGCGAGGGCCTTGGGTCTGCAGAGAGCTCTGTTTTTCACTTCTTTTCTTGGGTTTTGCCATTGGGCATGAGAGGTTGCCCCTCCCTGGCTTATTCCATGATGAGGTTGCCATATTAGATTTAGTGATTGTTACCCGTTGGTTCCAAGAAATTTCTCCGTACAATTTACAATAAGCTGAGGACTGGTAGGCAGCTGCAAATGAGGACAAGATTGATTTTGGCTATTTTAGAACTGGCTTTGTAGTGTAGAAACAAACTTGATGCTTACCCTGAGGCTCTAATTTCCTAGGAACTCAGAGAGAGCATTCTGTGTACACTGGTCTAAGTGAGGAAAAGGGGATGGAGTGGACAAAAGGAGAAGAATGGGAGAAAAATAATAAAATTATATGTCATAAACATAAGTAGGCAGGGTGGCGCCTGTGGCTTAAAGGAATGGGGCACCGGCCCCATATGCTGGGTGTGGTGGGTTCAAACCCAGCCCCAGCCAAAAACTGCAAAAATAAAAAAAAAAATTATGAAAAATAGGCATGTAAAATAGCACAAATAAGAAAATAGTAGAATATTGATGAGTATAAGGTACATCTTTTTCTTGGAAAAAAATTTAAGAAACTGTAAACAGACTGATAGTCATATTCTCAATTTTAAAAAGAATGTCAAAGACTCCCTCCACCCTTTACCTGTCCACAAAATGACAGGTAAAAGTTATTTCATAGTTGATTTATTTCCCTCATCATTTAAAAGAAAGTGAAATTTCTATGCTACTGAACTTTAAAGGAACAATTAATCCCTATTGTATTAAACTGACAAAAAGGATACTCATATTAAATCCTACAAAGGTAGATTAACTCTGATATTAAAATCAGACAGAAATCAGGAAGTAAGAAAATTATATAAATGTATATGTGTCATGTCAACTGTATAAATATTAATGCAAATTCCTTCTTTAAGTGAGTATTGAAGGCAAAAGTACATTAAGAACTAATAACCCAGGCAGCACCCAGGGTTCAAAGGAGTAGGGTGCCAACCCCATATACTGGAGCCTGGAGGTAGCGGGTTCAAACCCTGCCCCTGGCCAAAAACTGCATTAAAAAAAAAAAAGAACTAATACCCCATGATGAAATAGTGCCCATTTCAGGGATACCAGGTTTGGTATTAGGAAATACATTAATGTAATTTATGACATTACTATATCAAATGAAAAAAACCTCACTATTTAAGTGCCAAAAAGAATTTTATAAAATCCAACCAAGTTTTATTTGTGATAAAACTTGTAAGTGAAATAGAAATGAGAGTAATAAAAATAATTTCAACCAAATGGCTAAAAATGTCTAGAGATGTTCTCACAGCGCCAATAAGATGAAAGAATTCCTGTTCTCTTTTCCTTACTACCATCAGTGTGGAAGTGCTGTCCAACACAATTAATTAAAAAATTTTAAGTGACTCAAATTTGAAAGGCAAAATTAACAAGACTGTAAGATGGCATAGCCCAAAGAATTAGAATAGTAATAATAAGTAGGGATAAGGCAGCCAGTTACAAGATCAGCATACAGAGGTAAATAACTCTCCAGTGCTCAAGCCATAGTGAATTTATAGCAGAAATAAAAATTCCGTTTGTAATAGCAATGTCACTGACATTTAGGAACTCAAGCAGTTTTCTTCCCATAAGTTTTCCCTGAGGAATCTCGTGAACAACCTGCAGACAAAAGCACAAAGGACTTTAAATACAGAGTGACTTGTAAAGCTAAGACAACATATGGCTTAGAAAGGGAGAGAATTGGTGTAATTGTCATATAATCTCACACGATAGGTATAGTATAATAAGTAAAATGAGAGGCAATGGCAGTAACGCTTGCAAAAAAATTAACGTGTTTTTGGCTGTGGCACTTGGTCTTGGCACCTGTTATAATGATACTGTGTGTGTAATGTGGGGGAAGTGCCTGGGTAATTATGAGATACGTTAATTCATATTTCACATATGTGTGTCTGTGACACTGAAGATGTCAGTGGGGAGCAAAGATGGGATGTACTGAAGAGGTTAAGCAAAAACCTTGCACTCCTAAATTTGCATTGGAAATATTAGTATGAATTCTCATGTTTTTTTTTTTTTTTTGGCTGGGGCTGGGTTTGAACCCAGCACCTCCAATATATGGGGCCGGCACCCTACTCCTTTGAGCCACAGGTGCTGCCCTGAATTCTCACCTGTTAAATAAAGGAGAACCTCTGTGAGTTGACCACACAAGGGACTATAACAAACTGGTCAGCATCAGAGGTGGTCAGCATAAGGAATTAGGTGGTGCATGTCTGGACTGTGAAAATTAGGTCAACATAAGGAGGTGGTCAGTACGGGCAGGTGGTCAGCTATGGAGGTTCTGCTGTATCATAATTCTTAACCGTGAACAACACAGTGGAAATGACCTTCCTTGCTCCAAGATTTTGATCTTGATAGACATTTTCTATTTAAAGAAATTTCAGTCTCTTGGAGAAGTGACTGGTTCCTGATCAGATGCACGGAATGTACAAGGTGAGGCTAATACCTTTCGACAAATCAGAGCACGAGAAGGATCAAAGGCTCCCGGAGTCTGACAGCCACTGTGAAGGAGTCTACACCACTCAAAGCTGAGCCACCTTCAGCTTCAGGATGGATAAGATTTGAAATTGATTTAAACTCGTCAAATACATTAGATCCGTAAATGTATAAAGGTATTTTAAAAATAAAACTGAGTTGAGAACATGAGAGTAATTAATTTATTACCTCGAGAATCTGGCATGTATCTTGATTCTTCTGTAGGAAGTATAAAATTTTAGATGGCAGTTGTGAAGTTTAGAAAGCCAAATAAGTAAATAAATACAATGGTTAAATTAGAATATCAAGACTCGGAGCCCTTGATGAAAGAATGAGCAGCCAAGGCTGATAACAAAGCTGGAAAATACCTGCTCTTGGTGAAAAAGATTCACCTCTAACTGTTGTCTTGCCAAAGAAATCAATCTGACTTTGATCGTGACAGTGAATTCAGCTGTTTATTATCAGGAAATACAGAAAACAGAGCAGTGTCTTTATCCATAGTGTTAACCTGCAGTCAGTAATGGTCAGACTGGGAAACACTGCCGTTCAAACAAACCAGGTTCTTTGACAGATGCATAGTAAAGGCAAAAAAAGAATAGAATAACCAAGACTGAAATTATAAAACACGCAAGCTGATTTATAAAATCAGTGAACGGGCCAACTCGGGAACACCAGAACATTCAGGAGGGAAGGTCTACAGCCCGCGAGCTAGCCAGCCTGACCCTCAGAAGTGTCTGCAAAGCTGCTTTTGGCGCAGTCCCATGTGGCCTGGCAGGTGGCCTCCTTGGAATCTCTAGAGGGAGAGGGGTCAGTAAGCCCAAACGTGTTAAATGGTCAGCAAGCACCCTCAGTGGGCTTAGCAGAGACCCAGCATTTGGCCCCAGATGGAGAGGGGAAGGAATTTTCCAACCTCCTTTCTGATGGCCCATGTGATACTAAAAACTTGAAAAGACCAAGAGAGGAGAGAGGGCAAGGAATATAATTATATCTCTTTCCTTTTCTAAATATCAGGAATTTAGAGAAAAGACTAGAGAGAAATCCAGTCCAGTCCTTTCAGATCTTGCAAATGATTTGGGCCTCCCAGAGAGTCCCACATGAAGTTTGGAGCCCCCAAACTGGGCCTAGATACCAGGCATCACTCACCTTCTCATGGTAGGGTGTTTGGACATGGTTTACGGGTCCTCAGACATTTTAAACAGGGGGCCAGTTCATTGTCCCTCAGATTGTTGGAGGGCTGAACTGCAGGCCTGGGGACAAGTCGGCTGCTAAGCAGGACTGGCAATAGCAGCAAAAACAACTCACGGGCTGGATAAATGTCCTTCGTGGGCCGCATGTGGCCCACGGGCCATAGTTTGAAGACTCTTGGTAAGCGAAGGAGGTCAGCTGAGTCTGCTGACTGTGATGGAAGTGAAGACTCCAAAGTTTCACTCTGAATTCAGAGAACAATCAGGGGCTTGAGAGGGGCCTCATCCAGACACAGAAAACATCTATGAAAAAGGAAAAACAGCTCCATTCTGCACCCCCTAAAATGACATGCTCCAGAGGAACACAAACCAACCTTTCCAAATCCAAGGACACACGAAAATTGAATATTTAAACCACACTCCACAGCAAATATTATGTAAGAGGAAAGATGTCTACAAAAATTTGCTCAGCCCTTATCAGTATAATGAGAATCTCTGGACGGGGTGACGATGGCAAGCCTGAGTAAAGCTAGAACAGTAAGTCTGGGATCTAAGAAGAGGCAGGACCCTGTCACAGAACTAACTTCTCTGAGGCTAAAGAAGCTCTTTTCACTCATATTACATACTTGTGGCATTTCTGGTAAAACCGTGGTCTCTAGTAACTTTGGAAAATAAACAATGCACCTGGCAGGCTGCTGAGCAGGGACAGAGGTCTTGGTGGCAGGGGTTATCTGGCCCATACTGACACTGTAGATAGGCTGCAATGACGAAATGCATGAATGCAGAAGGGCCAGGACACTTGCTTACCGAGTTTGGAGAGAACACGGTTCTGAAAATAGCAAGTTTGGCAAACAAGTATGCACCTGATCCACGGCCTCTTTGATGACAAAGTGATTTGAAAAATAAGTTAAAATTCTAGGGAAATATATCCTCTGTGTAAGAGCAAAGCAAAAATGTCATGGTAATGCCCTATTATTAAGAAACTCTGAAATAGTTAAGAGGCCTGGTGGAGCCGCTCTGCTGAATGCCAGGACCCTGGCCAGCACCCCTTTTATACAGCCTGGGAGGCAGTGGCTGAGCCTACAGAGGAAGGCATGTCTCAAAAAGAAGTGCTAATTTGATTCCAGGTCAACATGGAATGGTGGAAGACCATGAAATGCATGGGAGACCCTCTGAAATTCTAAGACTGTCATATAGGCGAGAGTGTTAGTTCAAAACGTAAATGTGAGCTTCTTACTTTCCATTAAATACAGGCAGGAAGCAGGCTGAGAAATCTGTTGAAAGGGCATTTTTTTTTTTTAAAGTATGCAGCTAGAAACCATGTTGGAAAAAAGAGAGAACATCCTGGAAGGTAGAGCTCTTGGGGAATAAGCCAGCAACCCCCTCCCAGGTTGTTGACTTGTTGACTTGGAATAGTTCCAGCCTCAGGAGGTGCCTTTGGTATTCACAGCCACTTAAACAATGAGTTAGATTTTCATAAGCTCCTAAGGGTAACCCTCCAATACATACATTTTTTCGAAGTAGAAAACCAAAACATCATTATCTATCATTTTGTATTTTTTAGTGCTTTATGAATTTTGTAAAAATTTCTCTATTTTTGAACTATCATCCAAACCCAGTGGTAGTATCTGGATGTGGTTATGAAGGAGCATATTCTGCTTTCTTCATTAAAACACGTTCAAGTTATCGTTAAAGAGCATAAGTAATGTAACAGAATTCTAATTCTACAACCTCTTACTGATACTTTTCTGACAGATAGGTAAATCGTAGGGAAGGATCTGCCTCGGTGTTGCTCATTTTAGGGACAAAAAAAAAAAAGGAACCCTTGACTGCCACCAAGTTGAGGACTAGAACTTTAATATTTAAAGAATATCCGCACAGACTACTCTGTAACCATTAACATAATCCAGAACCTTCATTCTCATGGATTTAGTTCTACTATAATACCAATTAGTATAAAGAGAATTTATCTGCTAGCATATGTAATGATAATCTCCTTTTTGAAATGTACATGTTTTGATATATGTAACAACCGTCAATGGTTTGGATACATAGGGAAATAGTCAGAATCTTAAAAATTGGTTCACTGAAGCTATTCACATATTTTGGCTTTTACTTCTGTGTATCTGCATTTTCTAATTTTGCTGCAAAATACAGAGAGAAAAATGAGAAGTCTTATGTAAAGTCCCTCCATACTAATATACTTCTAATTTAATTATAGTTTATAAAAATCAAATCAATTCAATAAAATGTCATAATAGTTGACATATTCAACAGACTAAAACAAAGCTAATTAATTTTCAATCCTGAACTCTATGTATAATTAGGAGCCAATAAGAATATTAAATATTCAATAGATTATAAAAATCAAATAGTGCACACATTAATTTTACAGATGAAAAAGAGCTCAGTACAAAAATGTCAAATTCAGTATTAGAGAAATATGATGAGGTACTAACTAAAGGGCTTGTTTTATCTTTGCAGTTATTGAAGTAATAAAGTTGCCATTTAAATGAAGCAGACATTCATCACCCCTGTGGTTAATTGGTTGCGATTTGATTTGGTGCAATGTAGTTTTTTCATGTCTAAAAATACATGGAAATACACTTACCCAAATGAAGGGTACACTTTCATACACATAGGAAAACATATCTAAGTTTATAAAGACTGGTGAAGTTATACCTCCATTCATGAAAATGTATCTGTACAAATGGATGCACGGAGATGTATCTTCATGCATGAAGTTATGCCTCTCTATATAAAAATACGTAGCGATTCATATTCATTCACCAACATGCACGCATATCTGTGAAAATATAATTCCATAAATAAAGACGCATGAAGATGTAACTGTGGGCAGGAAGGCAGAGGTCACTAACAAGAACATCTCCATCTGGTAAACTCATCTTACTGATACTTACTGCCAGTTGAAATTATCACAGATCCCAGGAAGCCACACTTAGTCCAGGGGCTTATTATTCCTTATTTCTCAAAGGTCAAACACAACAAAGTCTGTCATTGTAGTATAGTGTAGCACTGAACTCTTTCCATAACAAATCTCAGGAAATAACAGAGGAGTGCTGAGCATCTTTTGTTTGCCTCAGTCCTTTTTGCATCTGCAAAAACAACATTCCTGAAGCTTCCATGTAAAGAGCATCATTGATAAAGACAAACAAGTAATGAAGTGGAAAATTACCAACGCTTTTCATGAATTTGCTTGCATATATAGGTGTACACTAATTATCCAGCTTATAGGTCTGAGTAAAATTTCATCAGCGTATTGGGTCAACCCCCAAGGCCTCAGTTTGGTATCTCTGACATCCCTAAAGATAAAGGGGAGACCTTTTATTTTTCCAGGAAGATTGCAGATGTCAAAGAAGCGAAATCCCTAGCCTCACAGAACCTGAGAACACATGAGCAAGCGAAGAAAAGTTACAAGTTTTGTAAACCAATTCGTACCCTTGTTTGGAAGTTTCTCATTACATCCAATTTTGTTGAATAGTAAGAAAGCCCTTCAAAGTCCTGGAAAACTATAATTCTAAGTGGTAAAAAATTGCTTGCTTTCGAAAATACAAATAATTGCCATTTAAAGAAGAGTGTCTTGGCTTATAGTTTCCAGACATGCTTGTGTCAGAAAATAGTTACACAAACGTCATGGAAATTAGTGTAAATTATTTTTCACAGCCATTTATTTGAAGTTCATAGTGGCTGCAGTCACCTGGTTGGTAGCAACCCAACACCAGTAGTGAGATTTTCCCAATATTTTGCCAAAGTTCAAGAGACCATTCAGACTCAAGCAATGACACCATCAGTAGATTGGAAAATAATCCCTATGTAAACCAGTCAGGGGAAAACCGCCCTGAAAACAGAGTTTCTAAAGATGAAAATAAGAAAAACTAAAATGATATCAAAGATAAAGAAAGTCTTTGTGGCTATCAGGTACAAAGACAATGGGACATAAATTCTTGCATGAAGGGAATCAATTGCAGGTTATTAGGGATGGTCATAAAAGAAAGATTTGAAAGTTTAAAATGCATGTACCATGAACATGGTCTTGCCCAAAAGCCTGAGAATAAATTATGCGTCTGTCACAACCATAACATACACTTTTGTTGTTGTGGCTGACACATCACAGGCACACAGAATATTTATAGACAGAAAATATAAACAGTCATGTTTACATATTTATTTGTCATTTGAGATCTGACAGTTAAATTCAAGAACTCATCCTTGAGAAAGTGCCACATACTTCACTGCAGAGTATCACTAGGGTCACCTGGAAAGTACTCCTCTTGGCCCTCTGCTGACCATACATAGGTACATAGAGTAATATATATTGAACTGAAATGGAAGGGCTAACCGTGGTGGTCTGATTTTTTCCAAGAGTTGGTCTTTCTTGGAAGATTCTCCAGGTAATATTTTCAGTGTTCCTAAGAAGGCAGCCTGAGAGAAGAGTTTGGAATCAGAGACTCTTGTCAGAGACTTACTGATGCTATAGAAATGTAATGAGTACTGTGGTCAGAGAGTTGCTATTTGATGCTACAGAAATGTGTTACCTATTGTCACAGACTTACTGTCTCAGTTTGAGGCTACTAAAATAGAATACTCCTTTAATTTTCAAATATACATGAAGATATTCAAAACTCACGCAGCACTCTTCAAACTGTTGGTGTAACATTTATGTAAGTTGCCCTGTTATAAATTTATTTTTTTGGCCTCTCAGTGACTTCCTGTTATTTTAGTCCTCAGACAAGATGAAATTCAATCACTTGAAAAGAAATTTACATCTAGGCCACGACGTAAACCCAAAATTCTGGAAATAGTTTTCAGAATGCTGAAAATACTTTCTTGGCTTCTGTTGAAAATGTGTCAAGTTCTTTCATGCAAGCAGTCTACTTGAGTTATTTTTTAATGTTCTTTAGAACCCTGCTAATATTGGCCTGTGAAGCATGGCCCCCTTGCTAGCCTGCTCAATTTGTAAACCTGCAAAGTAAGATGAAAAAACCTAATTCTCATCCAATACCAAAAAGAGAAGAATTATTTGACTGGTATACATACCGGGTTTTGCCACTAAAATAGGGCTCCCAGAAGCTGGGATGTTAGTGTCCGTCACTGTCTTTGGATACACAGACGCATGTTAGGTGCCTTTTAATTGTCTATGTACGTTGTTGTTGTAACAGATGGGAAGAATACAAAGTGCTCAGGAGAGAGTGGTGCTTGCATACAGATCAGCCCAGTCTCTATGTGCTGGGTCGGCTTGGTAGGAACACCCCAGATGTGACCTGCATGTTTAGCTGACAGCCAACCTGCACACAGGCACGGAGGCTATGGGCCACTCCCAGAGTTTGAATAGATAACAGCTGACAGCTGTTATAACAGCCCAAACACAGGGCTTCAATAGAGCAAAGAGGGTTTGGAAATGCCCATCGGGGTGCTTGCATCTCCATCCTCAATTTCCTCCCTTTTCTGGCAGCTATTTTCTTGTGTTGTCATCCTCATCATTGCCATGTTTTCAATTTAGAGTCTCAGTCTCTAGTCCTGAGTTGGAAACTATCCAAGTATCCATTAACCAAAAGGTAAATTCTCATATATTTGCGCATGGGTGCACACATTGGGTGATCGTAGTGCAAGATAAGAGAATACATTAAAGAGAATACATCCCAAAACGTCGATGACTTTTATCACCCTAACAGTAAACTCAAGAAGAGAGTTATGAAAAAAGACACACAGGACATTTCCATTTATAAAAATGTTTAAATGAGGTAGAAGTGCTCATTGTTGATTAAGGAGCACGCATAAGGATTAAAACTGTCCAAAAAAGTGAGGACGTTATTGATATAAATGTCAGACGAGACATCAGGATTGGGGTGGCGTGCATACATACATGTATATATTGCATTTGTTAACTTTGCAGGGATACTTTAAGTGACTGAAAAGCTATGCTTAGTAATCAAAAATTGAAGGAAATTTAACATATTAAATCTGAAACTGAGGCTGAAAACACTTAGTACATGGTAAACAATTATGCTTGTTTATGTGGCCATAATTGAAAATATCCTTAAACAGTAATTACAAAATTTTCTAGATTTCTATTTAAAAAAAAATTTATGCCCAGGATTGAAGGTGTAAGATTCTTCAGGGCAAACCAGTATTGTGAATTTATAACCAAAATAAACTAAATATTAATATTTAAAACAAAGGTAACTTCTGAATAATCTGTGTGCAAAATTTACCCCCTAGAACACCAAAAACTCACATCACCTCTTCTGGGTCTGACCTTACGTTACCAAGTGCGAGGGAAGCTAGATAGTGGTCAGATTCTTCAGTGGAAGTAAGTTAAGGTGATCTTGCATTAAGCATGGAAGTTCATTGTTAACACACAACTGAAATTTCTGTTAAGAAATTTTCCTGTTGGCTCGGTGCCTCTGGCTCAATCGGCTAAGGCGCCAGCCATGTACACCTAAGGTGGCAGGTTCGAATCCCCAGCCCGGGCCCGCCAAACAACAATGACGGCTGCAACCAAAAAATGGCCGGGCGTTGTGGCGGGCACCTGTGGTCCCAGCTACTTGGGAGGCGGAGGCAGGAGACTCGCTTGAGCCCAGG
>CAUYQV010095620.1:0-98709 GCA_963574575.1 Galagoides demidoff
CTGCCATGCCATTTCTTTGGGAAGTTGATCTACTCTAGTTATTCATGGTACCAGAGTTTTCCCGCTGATTCTGCCCCCTGATTATTTTACACTGTTTGGCTAGATGAGCGGATAAGGTAAAGTAGGACTGGGGGATCCTGGTGTAGTGATTAACCAGTCATTTGCCCAAGAGCTGGGAATGGTGTCTGTACCTTTTCCCCCAGAGCTTTGTAAAGGACCCATACAGTGCTACAGCCTGAGACACTAGGGACCTTCTTGGTATGGTGGGGCTAAGTGGCTCTGTCTTGTTTTCAGTTGGTCTCTGTCCTAGCCTAGTGAATCAGTTACTCTGGGTTGAAGTCTCAGCTGCAGAGAAATACCTGCAATTAAGTCACCCGACCCCCTATGGGCAACAACTGGAGAAGGAAAATCAAACCTTCCCACAACCACATGCCCAGGGTACCACTTTGGATAGTCCTTGGGTGATTGACCCAGTTCAAGAGGTTCAAATCAATTGTCCTATTCAGCACCAGTCTCAAGTGGGAGAGTTCAAAAGCAACTAGTTCTGGCAACTAGATAGCAGGGGTCTGATAGCAGCTCAAGTATGACTTTCTCTGGTGCTCTGTGAGGTCAGAAGGACTCACTCAACAAATGAATTAGTCTAGGAAGGTTGATGGTGCCTCCTTCCCCACCTTGCACCTGTGTCATACCCAGTCATTGGTAACCCTTCAGGGCTGTGACCCAGTTTCCTATGAGGAACAGATGCTCCAGGGGTTTGCACCTGCCTGAGCCACAGGGAGATCTATGTCTCCTTGGCCAGGTCACTGCTCTCTGCCACTATTTGGTAGGGGGAGCTGAGGCCTGACAACTTCAGGTGCTTAATAGAGGTGGGGGCAATTCACTCAGTTCCAGCCTGTCCCTGATTGATGTTGCTGATAGAACAGAATAATTTCGCAGAATTTGTTCTGTCCTGGCTATATTCCCCTGTGGACCAGACACTGGTTGAGTTCACAGAAACTGCGACTCAGCCTCAGTCTGTGCCACTGCCTGGAGCTGGCATGTCTGTGTCAGCTGCAGTCTGTTTTGGGGCAGGTACGGTTAGAGCTCACACTCAGCTTTCAGTTCCAGCTTCTACCCGCCTGCCTTTGTCTCAGCTAAGATCCCTCGAGGGCCACGTGCTTCTTAGGCTCACTAAAGCAGTCCTTTTGGCTCAAACCCGCCCTGGTAGTATGCCATCTCTGTGCATGCATATTCTAGTCTCTGGTCCCTCTGTGCTCTGCCCAGGTAGGTACTGCCTCAGGCATACCCTTTACTCACATGTCCTGGGTTTCCATCCTGGATCTGTTCTGCCAGTGGCTGCCACTGGAGAAGATGCCCGGCTTCCTCTGGTTGCCCAGAGAGGCAGGGAGTGTCTCTCCAAAATATCCCCTGGGGGTGTGAGCCCTATTGTTCCTGCTGCTGTCGCTGCTGCTCTGTGCTGTGGGGCATTGCCTCTCCCTCTCCCATAGGGTTCCCTCAGTTCATCATCTTCTTCTTACTCCCATGCTGCAGAATCAGCACAGACTAACAGCCCACGACCTGTCCACACCTCTCAAGAAAATTCCCAAAATTTGGACTCCATTGGGGACAAGCTTCCAGACCTAGGGGTGAGAGTGGAGGGGAGTGCTGGGAGTTTAGAATTGCAGGTAGAGAATATATACAGTTTTGTACAGTTTTATGCCTGGTGGGAGAGTGCCATGACACATTTGTCCATCCTCTGTAGGGAAGGAGTTCCAGTTTTCAGAAGGTCTCACCTATGGGATAAAATAGGAGGGGATCTGAACTCTGCTTGCTTGTTTGTATAGAGTCTACTGCAAGCTGTTCTCATGGGGGAGGGGACTTCTCCTATCTGCTTGGTGATAGATTTTGTACCTATTGTTTTTTTCTTTGGGGTTGTAGCTCGCCTTAGCAGGGTTGATGTGTGTTGTTCAACCTTCTCTCTTGGCTCAGCTCCAAACCATCAGCTTACTTGCTAAACTCTGTCCTTTAACTCTCCTTCTGGATGGAAGACTCTGTGGAAAGTTGGCTCCAGTCAGCCATCTTGCCTCTGCCCTGATCTTTTTATTATTATTAATCATGTTGTAATGATTTCTTTTATTTTCTTATGATTAGTCCTGGAAATGAATTTCTGGGTTAAAAACTCCAATTGCTGGGTGATCTACTTGATTTTATCTATATATTCATAATGTTTTAAAATTCATCTTCAAAATAGTTAAAGTTTTAGGAGTATACCTTTGTTATTATACTCATTCTCCTCTTTTGGAAATTCTATCATATAAACACAAATACATACGCACACCTGCATACATTTATTAACATATGTGGGCTCAACAGAAGAAAAGTAACAGCTAAATGACCATATATATTTTTACACACTCAAGATAGCTACACACATGTAATATATGTTTATCTATATGTATCTGTGTGCATATGTATGTATATATACACATATATAGATTTATATATATAAATATTTTTTCCAGAGTGTGTTTATCTCTGTCTACATCTATCTCTATCTCTGTCTCTATTTCTAACTCTACCTCCAATAGAAGAAAAATAATGCAAACTATAGGAGAAATACACTTTGATAAAAATTGAATTTTAAGAATATCTTAAAAAATCTTATGCACATATAAGCAAAAGAAAACAGGTCACCAGAGATCAAATACTTTTTTTTTTAACTTGGAAAATTAATAAAAATTACTATTAATAAGAATGTAAAGAACTCTACCTCCAATAGAAGAAAAATAATGCCAAACTATAGGAGAAATACACTTTGATGAAAATTGAATTTTAAGAATATCTTAAAAAATCTTATGCACATATAAGCAAAAGAAAACAGGTCACCAGAGATCAAATACTGTTTTTTTTTTAACTTGGAAAATTAATAAAAATGACTATTGATAAGGATGTAAAGAAAGAAACACATATACATATATGCACAATACTCTGGAATGTTTTGCATACTTGATAAATTCTAAATATCTAAAATATCATAATAGTCCTTCTAAGTTCTTGAAAAATTTCTTGTACTTATCTTCTAATTTACTGAGTCAATTCCTGTAATTTTCAGTCTTCTGTTCACCAACTCTCCTGAAATATTAAATTCTCCATTTATGTTATTTATCTCCAAACAATCCTAATCAATATCCAATTTTCCTTGCTCCACGAGTGCTTGCTTTTGCTCTATAAATAGAAAGTGTCTTGGAATGTATAAGAGAATGTGAATTAGACATTCTGCAAAATTTTCTTCTGTTTCTGGTAGCAGGTCTACTTATTAGAAATATGCATTTTAATATCTAAAATTGGTCCTTCTCTTTGGAATTATGGAATGTTATCATACAGCTAATAATTGTCCTTTGCTCTTTTTGCCACAGTTTAGTGCTTGGTTTTCACTTTGATCACATCAACAATTGTGATTGCACTAGGAGTGATGCAGGTCCAGATGAAGGGAGACAGACAATGCTTGGCTGTAGTTAGGTTATCCTTAGTTAGATCAGATTACCTGATTAAGAGGAGTAGAGAGTGTGATTGAACTACAGATGGTGGTTGCCATGACAGAGAGCTTCCCCTCTGTGTTGAATGATTACATTTCTGTGATTGTTTTGGCCTCCTAACATAAGTTAGCTGGCCTGGTGCTCACAATTCTCTAACTGAAATGGCAGTGCTTGTTAGATGTCAGCATGAGCATTACCTCTACATTTCCTGCCTCTGCCTTCTGGGAAAATTGTAGCCAGGAGTAAGTATCCAAGAATGGATCCTAATGAAAATTGCAAAACAAACAAACAAAAAGTAGTAGTGAGTGCCTCTATGCTCTTCACCTAACTTCCTTTAGTGTTATTTTATATAGCCATGGTACATTTGTCACCATCAAGAAATTGACACTGGTATAATTAAGATTTTATTTGGATTTCATCGATATTTCCACTAGCTCCCTTTTCTGGGTTGCAATCCAGAATATCATGTTGCATTTAGACACATAAGTTGATCCTTAAATAATGTGGGGGTTAGGAATGCCGGCTTACCCACATGATTGAAATACAGATATAATTTCTGACTTTCCCCAAACTTAACTAGTAGCCTACTGTTAACTGGAAGTCTTACAGATAACATAAATAGTCTATCAATGCCTATTGTCTTATATGGACTATATACTATATTCTTACAATAAAGTAAGCTAGAGAAAAGAAAGTGTTATTAAGAAAATCATAAGGAAAAGAAATATATTTACTGTTCATTAAGTGAAAGTGGATCATTATAAAGATCTTCGTCCTCATTGTCTTCACTTTGCGTAGGCTGGAGAAGAGAAGGAAGAAAAGGGGTTGGTCTTGCTGGTCAGGGGTGGGGTGGCAGAGGCAGAACAAAATTCATTTATAAGTAGACCTGGGCATTTCAAGCCTGTGTTGTTCAAGGGTCAAGTATAATTGAGTTTGACCACATAGCAAAGGCTACCAAACATTATCTTCTTTTACTTTCTTGTGGAAAGTCATTTGCTCTTGGTTTTCAAGTATATGTTTTCTGCTGAAGTGAATTGTGATTTGATTATCACTTTTATCACTTTAGTTCTTGTTTCTTTACCTATGTAGACATTTTATAAGTTTCTTGAGAATATATGAGCCCTTCTTTATTTTCCAAAGGTAATATAGATTATTTTCCATTTTTATTTCCCTTTTTAAAAAATTTATTTCTTTGGGGACATTAAACTCAAGTGCTCACATTATCATCTTTAGCCAGAGAAACTGAATGTTTGTCTCAGTTACCCATTTTCATTTGTGACTACCAAATTAGCAATTTTGTAATATGTAACATACATTATATAAGCTGACATCTGGAATGGAGCCACCACATAACTTATTTCTTTTCATACGCAAATGCACTAAGCTCAAACAGAAAGTCTCTTTAACATAACAGCCCATCCTGCTGCTAAGTCTACTCTGAAGGAGGAATTATGAGGTTTCAAATCAAAGTTCACCTTTGTTAGCCCAAATTTTTGAAGGCTATATCTCTAAAGCACACATAAAATTCCTAACATTTAATCAAAATTTATCTTTCCATTGACTATGCTGTAAAGTTTATGGATCCTTCAAAATCTGATAGAAATATCTTTTCCCAACATTCACGTGACTGAGACATAGTAGTAAATTCCTCATGATTCTTGGAATTGGAACAAATATATGTTCTACCTGGTGTTGCTTTTAGATGGGCACCTATGATGGTCACTGATTTCTTTATATGCTCTCATGTTTACATTTGGTATGGATATTTTATCACATGCATCTCAGCAGAAGTCTAGTTTCTTTGGATCAGCCCCATTCTAGGTGGGTTCACTTCCTATTGCCATTCTACTCCATTGTGGTTAAGGTTTGGATTTAAGGTCAGCATTATTATAATTATCTATTTCTTTCTTCTCTCTGAAATGTGCACTCTGATTTGCTACAACTTTTTAGATACTTTCTCTTTATGTTAAATTTCATTAAATTATAAACACAGTAGATTCCCCAGTCTATTCTTGCCTGCAAGAAAGATGAATGTGGTTTACAAATGGGAAGTAATGTATAAATGAAACCCAGTTTATATCCTGATGATTATGAAGTAATCATCTATTTTTAATAGACCTTGCAAAGTATCTTAGGATTGATTTAACTGGTGTTTAGGTCCATGCAGCATCCAGCAAACACCATAACAGAAGGAGACCTCAAAAGTAAAGAAAACCCAGCCTTTCCCCAAAGATACATAAAGAACCACCCAAAATAGCCCAGAGGAAAATATGAACTTTGGGAAATTGTCAAACTCCTATTCTCATTCTTCTTTCAGAGGAGCCAAGAGTTGTACAAACCATGCCCTCCTGTTGGAAGCATTTGCAGCTACTTTTTTTTTTTTTTACTAACTAGTACAATTTCTCCTCCTTTGTCATTAGATGTTCTGTTACTGACTCCAACTATATTTCCCCTTTGGAAATCTTACGAAATCTTTGAACAATTCTCATTTCATTTCTTCTTTAAAAAAAAATTGCATTTAGTAGACCTAGGGTTTTCCTGGACATAGAAATTTTTTTCCTATGTTTTGGGATTAAGTATTATTCTCTTTTCCTAGGTCTCTGGTCCTTTGATGAAGGGAATCCTACAAAGTTTATAATCCATATCTCAGAAAAACAGACTAATTTTCTCTGTAGAAGATTTTAGGATGGGCCATATTGGGTAATAGCCAGAGACCACAACGAGAACTTCCTGAAATTATTACTCTTTGGCATTAACTAATAGATCAAATAAGACTAATAACAGATGAATTCTTTGTGAATATTAAGTGTCTACTGATAAATATCTAACATGACTCTGATTTCTTAGAAGCCTTTGGGAGATACCCTTATCTTGATTTAGCATTCTAATACTTTGAATGATGAAATGATACAATTTATAAAATATGACTTTGATAAAGATAGTTCCAAACTCTTTGTTACACTGCCATTGAGAAGTGGTGTAAAATTCCAAATTCCCTTACCCTTGAATCTGGGCTAGACTTTGTGACTTGCTTGACTAATAGAATACGGCAGAAACACTGTGCTGGGACTTCCGAGGCTGATTCTGAGGCATCAGACGTGAGTGAAAAAGCTAAATCACAAAGGGATCTTCTAACTCCAGTATCCCCAATAGATGCCACATGGATCAGAAAATGATCTAGCTGAACCATTCGTGAATTCCTGAACCACAAAATTGTGACCAAAATAAAACAGTTGTTTTTAAGCCACTATAAGTTTTGTGGAAGTCATATATATACACAATCAACTGAAACAATCACCAAATCAAATATAAAGAAAAGAGTAGATATTTAATACACTGAATCTATAAGAATAAGTTAGATAACTTGTACAAACACATTTTTCTCTTTTATTTAAATTTCAGATTAATAAGAGAGTATAAATGTTTAGATTACTTTGTTTTCATTTCTAAGGTAAAGCACAAGTTATAGTTGAACACTTCACCCAGCAAGTGTGTGGAACACCCTCACCTTGTGCACATTGGGCGAGAACCCACCAATCACCTCTTCTCCCTTTTCTCCTTTCACTCTTCTCCCTTCTGCCTCACAAGAATATACTTGTTTTGATACAGGGATCCCCACTCAGGGCTGGACAAGTACCCCCCCATTCTTTAGGCCTAGGTGAACTCAGAAATCAGACCCCTTCTCTAGGCACAAACAGGCTGCTCTTTCCAGGCCACACCCTCTGGGTTCTAGCAAGGCCATAAACAAAGCAGCCCAAAAGGTTTTGAGTGGTTCCACCTTGAGTAGGGGCACACAACCTAATGCTTTCCCTAAAGTAAAAACTGCAAAGATTTAATAACCTTGCCCCACTGAAGGACTGCATTTATTAATTTATTAGTATACTCATTAACTTTGGAAAGGTGTGTTTTCACCTACCAAGTCCTGGCCAAAACGTAATTCTCAATACTATATATACACCTGTAGACAAAGGATTCATGTGGAGACTTCTGACTTGGGTCTTTGCCTTTGTCAGAAGCTCTGGTGTTTTTTACTCTTTCTATATTCCTTTCTGTATAATGAATCCTATCTTACCACTGATCTGTGGGTTCATTCTTTGAATCCCCATGATCAAGGACCTACTGAAGAAAGAAATTCAGGTAACAGCATTTTTCTTTCAGGTGAGCATGTAGTTGTTTATCTATTGGTTTATCTATTAGTATTGGATACATTGGATACTTGTATTTCCATTCTTGCCATATTTTACTAAGAAGAATGTGTTTTAACTCCATCCAGGTAAACACAAAAGATGTAAAGTCTTCATCTTTTCCTATGGCTAAAAAGTATGCCATGGGATACATATACCACAATTTGTTAATCCATTCATGGGTTGATGGGCACTTGGGTTGCTTCCATGTCTTTGCAATCATGAACTGAGCTTTAGTAAACAACCTAGTGCAAATGTCCTTATGGTAAGATAATTTTTTTTTCTTCTCATAGATACCTAGTAATGGGATTTCAGGATTAAATGGAAGGTCTATTTTGAGTTCTTTGAGAATTCTCCATACTTCTTTCCATAGAGGTTTTATTAGTTTGCAACCCTAGCACCAGTGCAGAAGTGTTCCCCTCTTTTCACATCTATGCCAGCATCTGCAGTTTCAGGATTTTGTGATGTGGGCTATCCTCACTGAGGTTAAGTAATATCTCAGAGTGGTTTTGATATGCATTTCTTTGATGATTAGGGATGATGAGCATTTTTTCATGTGTTTATTGGCCATTCATCTGTCATCTTCAGAGAAGTTTCTGTTTCAATCTCTTGCCCACTTATAAATGGGTTTGTTTGCTCTTGTTGATTAGAGTTCTTTGTAGATTGTAGGTATCAGCCCTTTCTCAGATTCATAACATGCAAATATCTTCTCCCTTTCTGAAACCGTTTGCTTTAGTTGTTGTACCCTTAGCTATGCAGAAGCTATTTAGCTTGATTGTGTCCCATTTATTTATTTTTGGTGTTGCTGCAATTGCCAAGGATTATTTTTTCATAAAATCTTTCCCCAGACCAATTTTGTCAAGAGTTATCCCCACACTTTATTCTGGAATTTTTATTATTTCACTTCTTAAATTTAAATCTTCTGTCTAGTGAGAGTCAATTTTTGTCAGTGGTGAGAGGTACAGGTCCATTTTCAGTCTTCTACATGTGGCTAACGAGGGCTCCCAGCCCTATTTATTAAATAGGGACCCTTTTCCTCAATACATGCTTTTGTTTGGTTTGTCAAAGATCAGATGGCTATATGTGGCTAGATTCATCTCTAGGTTTTCTATTCTATTTCATAGCTCTGTATCTATATTTTTGTGTCTGTACCATGCTGTTTTGATAACTATAGACATGTTATATAACCTGAGGTCTGGTAACATGATGCCTCCAGATTTTTTTTGTTCCTTAAAATTGTATTGGCTATTTGGGTTTCTATTTCTGGTTCCATATGAAATGAAGTTTCAAAGTATGATGTTGGTGCTTTGTTGGGGATTATATTAAATCTGTAGATTGTTTTGGATAGTATGGACATTTTAACAATGTTTGATTCTTCCCAGACATGAGCATGATATGTTCTTACATTTGTTAACATTTATTATTTCTTTACTCAGGGTTTCATAGTTCTCTTTACAGAGATCCTTCATGTTCTTTGTTAGATACATCCCAGATGTTTCACTTTCTTTGAAGGTATTGAAATACATTTTTCTTAAGTGCTATTACTCAAATCACTAAGGATCAAAGCAGCATATTTAGTTAAAATCTGGACTGAAAATCCTAGTCCTCCAGAGAAGATTACAGGTGCAGCTGTTATCCTGACATAAAGTGGTGTGCTGAGCCAGTATTTCTGTAGGCCAAGTCCACATAAAATCAAACACCAAAATTGCAACCCAGCTAGATTTAGCATTCCTTGTTCAAATCTATTGCAGTTGGTATGCACATAGTCCTATGGTTAACATAGTGTGCTGGCATTGTAAGCCTCAACTCCTAAAGTAGTTGCATGTCTTTTCCTGAGAACATACACTTATTAATAATAAAAAAAAACCTCTCTACTTATTAAGTAAGCATCAACAAAGAAATACCCCAAAAGGACAAAAAAGAGGATTTATTTAAATATTAACATTTAAAATTCACAGTTTAATTGCATTATTTCTTCTATTATTTTATGGTTTTTTTTTAACAACATAGAGCAGCCCAGTTTTAAACAGTCACTGAAAATGTCTGTAACAATTAATTTTCAATTTTCAATATGCAATTCTACTTTAGTACACTTGTAAAGAGCATAATCCTCCTTGGCATTTTTTTGGACAGCATTTAGCTGCTGCCTTGACTGGCTGGGGAAGAAATACCTACTTACTGGGCAAACAGGTCACAGAAAGTAGATTGCTATTTTTTCGCTCTACTTTAAGCACGGAGAAAATACCAGGAAATAGCTAGGTCTCAAACCACCTATTATGCTTTGACAATTTACTTTAGTTATGGCTTTGGGAAATTTTGATCTCCCCCTCCTCCAATTTGGATCTCTGCTAGAGGAGCTTCCAGCCATCCTGCAGCATCCATCCATCTCAGCCTTTGCACACTTGCCATTGAAGGATTCATGTCAGCTGGGGATTCTACTCCTCTTTTGACATTTGTTGGAAAGCTGTTTTTTTTCTTCTTGAATAAGGAAAAAAATCATTTACATAAAGAGATAATTACAGATTAAATTGTGGCCATTTGAAAGTCTATTGATACTATACTGTTTGGGGGAGAAGTGTGTGTTAGAACTAATAGAATCAGAGTATTCTGTATGCTAATCATGGATATGCCTTGAGAAAAGGCTCTGAGTGTGTGTGTGTTTGTGTGTGTATGTCTATGTTTTTGTGAGTATGTGGATTTGTTCCACTTATCTGCTGCTGCATAACAAACCAATTCTAAAACTCAGTGGAGTAAAACAGCTGTTTTATTATGCTCACTAATTTGTGGATCAGAAATTTAGGCAACCTGAAAGGGAGATGGCTTGTCTCTGCTCCACAGTGAAATGGGACATTCAAATAGCTGAAGATAGCTGGGAAAGCTTGATGGAGGTCATAGAACTAGATCTCAGTTCTTATTTACTTGATTTCTGGTGGGACTGAAATGTCCAGGATGGCTTCCTAACCTGTGTATCTGACACTTGTTCTAGAACAGGTGACATCACTCTGTTTCCATATGCCTTCTCTATGTAGTTATCTGGACTCCCTTGCAGCATAATGACCATAGGGTGGTTGGACTTTTCACATGACTGCTGCCTTTTTGGAGAGCAAGCATTTAAAGAACCCAAATAGAAAATGAACAATCTTTAATGATCTTGGCTTAGAAGTTCCCAAATAGCACTTCTGTATCATTCTGTTGGCCAATCAGGTAACTAAGGCCAACCATATTTAAGCAGGGGAGAATTAGATCCTGTCTCTATGGGAGAAGTAGCAAGTAAGTTGTGGTCATTTAAAAATCTACTATGATGTATACATTAAAGAGGCAGGTCCAATTGGGTCCATTGGGAACACAGCATCACAACATGGGATAACTGTAGAAGAGGGTGACAATGAGCATGACTTCCTCTCCCTTCCTTTGGCTCCTAGACTATAGTTGGGAGCATGCCTCAGGCACTGTAGCAAGAGGAGGACAAAGAAGTCATAGAATTAGTGGGACCCAGTGGTACAACACCAAACTGATGAGGGAGCAACATCAATATGAGAGAATAAACTCTTAGAGCTGGTTTTTCAGGCTCACTAGACATACTGGCATAAGGATAGGGGAACCTTGAGGGAGTAAAGAAAAAGAATTTGCAGGTGGCACCTGTGGCTCAAAGGAGTAAGGCGCTGGCCCCATACGCCAGAGGTGGTGGGTTCAAACCCACCCCTGGCCCAAAAAAGAATAAAAAGGATTTGCATTTTAGCAAGTATGAATCTGGAGATTTAAAACTATTTTTAAAAGACTTCCAAAGGTATCAGATAGATCAAGTTGGTGAAGGAAGATGGATAGTTGTCATCATCTTCCAATCAGAGTTTTTGTGTTTATGTTATTTGCTCACATTTATATTACAGATCAAGAAGCACATTAAATAAACATACCTTTATTCTCATAAAGATTGAACTCCTAACATTTTACATTCAATCTCTAAGTTTTCTTTTTTGCTGGATTTTCAGTAAAACCTATGAACTTGGAAAACATAGAAAAGAGCTCATCTGACACTACATGTGTAGATATGAATGTCTGGGTATAGACATATGTGTCTATATAAGTGTGTGTGCTGTAGGATGTAGGAACACATATACATTTAAAATATTAATAATAGCAGTGTAGAAAAAAATTTGAAGATTTTTATAAATTTCACTTTTCTTTAACATTTTCTTACTAATAGTATATTATTTTTGTGAGAATTAAGATAATGTAGAATTCCGGCTAGACTGGTAGGACTCCCCAGCTTCCAAATCCTTCAGTTTTTTATGAACACTTCCAGATAGTTTGGGGAGATAATTTCATTTAATCACTGATTCTATTTTTTTGTTTAAGGAGACATCTAAATTCTTAAGCAAATAAGCCATCGAAATAACCTTTAAACATAAATTTTTATATTCAACCAAGCACAATCATGAAATTTCATTTGTAGTCTTCTTTTCTTTTTTTTTGAGTAATTATTAAATGATTTATTTAAAATGTATTTAGAGTGTAAAAAATATGATGTTAAATTCATATTAATTATGCGATGGAAATCACACCATTTTGTCTTTTTTTTACTTCTTAGCAAATTCAGATAAATAATAGTATATGGTACCAAGTTGTGCTTTATTTGTAGTTGTGAACATTAGAAAGATAATATCCACATGGAATAAAATAGAGTCTTCTTTTCAAAGGACAGAATTTTCACCATCAATTTTCTAACCTCAATTTGAAGAAGAAAATAGAAAAACGTAGAGAGATAATCTTATATTTGCAGAGTTCCTGATATTAGTCATTATCTGAAAATTTAATTTTTACTTTGCTTGCTTACATGTGAATAATATACAATCTTTTATAGTTTTCTTTCTCCCTCTGGTCCAGAGATATCTTCCCTCCTATACTGCTGTGTGTGGAGCGAGGTAATCCCTGAACTAATCATAAGGAGAGGCAGGGACCTACAAAGAACTGACAGCTATGGGTCTTATAGAAATTATTGCCACTTGATTTCATTAATTGTATGAATTAAACTCAAATTTCTAAACTGGATATGTATGTCTCTTCTAATGTGATGTTAATTTTGCAGTAATTGACAACACTATCTTAGTGGTTAAACTCTTATGTTAAGTGACCATCTTGGAAGAGGCAATAGGTCTCTATGGCAACTCACAAGCTCCCCCTGTGAGAACTATATCTCACCCATTATGGCCAGAGGGCTATTTTGTTCCACTTGGCTTAAGAATCATACAATTTTCTTCACTGCATCATCTACGAAGATCCTCCTACTCACCCTAAGCCTCTTACCTTTAGTCCCTTGCTGGGACTTAACACTTCCTTTTCGCAAAGAAGTAAGAATAAACATCATCCTGCACAGCCATTTCAAAGTGTTTTCTACCTCTCATTTTATTTCCAGATTTGTATTCTATGCTCTTCTATTCCCTATTCTAGGTTACATGGACTGGATTTAGTTACTTTCTCATGGATCAGTCTTCTAGGGGAGGGGTTTTAGGGTCTTCCATCCTGGTTTGTATTGCCAGGTTGTTAGTTCTCTTAGTCCATGTAGCCACTGGACTCAGGATTAGCAAAGTATAAGTGGTAATAAATAAAATAAAAAGGGGTATAAATATAGTCCAGAGGAGAAATCATCTCACCCGGCTCTCAAATCCACATTTATTGGGCTGATGTTCTAAAGACTCCAATATCTATGATGCTTATATAAAACTTCGTCTTTAATCACATCTCATTGCATGTTGTTAAGCAAGTGTGGTGGATCATTTTAAGGCTGATTGCTATATTACATCTTAGTATTAGTGGAGAATTTTCCTGGCTTAAATCTATGGTCTCTGGAGCAAAAATGCTGCAACTTTTCCTACCAATTACAGTTGGGGTTAGTAGTTGCCTGCACAGTGCCAAACTCAAGCTCTTATAATGCTGTTACTACATAGAACTGGGAGATTCTATCTAATAATTTGCCTATTGGCTAAAGGGGCACCAGAAACTATTATAGAGTTTGTAGCTTGCCTTAGAATACCCTAAAGAAACTGAATCCTTATGGAAGTGTCAGGAGATTTCTAAGGAGTTAACATAATACGTGTAATGCCCTAGAAAGAGCTCCCAAAACGTAAAAGACACGCAAGAGATATTAGCTATTATTGTTATTACAGTGGTATTTTATCTGATTGGTACCAAGGGTGGTGATTACTTCTTCTCTTCCTTCCTTGTAGCTGTTCATTTTTATTTTTGGTATGCAAATACTGAAACTTATTTCTCAACAGGAGCCAAATGCAGCAAGCATACACAGACTCGGTCAAATTTGCTCTCCATCCCTTGTCAGCACTGGCTGTGTGAGAATACATCAAAATCCTGGCAGAATACATAATGGTTTGGGTAAATGATTAATTATCAAATAATATTTCTGCATAGAAAATGATACACAGGAAAAACTAAAGAAAAAAATTAAATGTCAGTTTGTATTCAATGAGCTTAAGAACACCCTCCTACTCTGAATATCCTCATGCATTTGAAAGAAACAGAGATTAAGTATTCACTGAATTGAAAAAAAATATTAGAGCTGCCAAATTAAATTTCATGGCATATTTGTGAATACACTTACGTTAGCAAACTTTGATTCAGAAATATTTTGTGGGTATGCTATTAAAAAAATTTTAGTGTCAGAAGCTCGGCATTTACTTAACATTTATATAATTGAAATTGGATATTTATTAACACCCTACTAATGTCAGACATTATATATATATTTGAATATATATTGTGTATATGTTATACAAAAATTTACATGTACATAAATAAAGTGTACATCACCTAATTTCATTTTTTGAAGGCTTAAAAAAGTTTGTGTTTATCAGGTAAAATCCTGGAAATGTTATATAACAAGGCCTGGACACGCTCTGAGCTGTTTACTGCAGTAAGCATTGCTATAAATGACATTTCTAAAGCAATTCTGAATCCTGTGGCTCAAAGAGCAGAGAGCCCTGGAACATTTTCCAAACTGAAGCTGGGTATTGCTTCACAAGGTATGCCTTCCTAATGAGAGTGTTCAACCTAAGCTTTTATGAAAATTGTTCCAATTAATGGTCTTATATGATGGATATGGGATTGTGGTTATGAATTTCCATTTCAGTTCACTTTGTGCAAGAGCAATCATCCTTAAAGGCTCATAATTTCTTTTAATTGGATATTTCATTACCAGGCAAGGGTACAGAGAGCAAAACTAATTTTCCTTGCCTTTTATTTAGCCCACTTTATTTGGGAGTAAGTGCTTATGATGCAGGCTGAAGAAGCAATCTTTATTTCTGCTTCTAAAATTAATTTGCTGAAACAATGGAGAGTAAGTTATTTTGTGTTCCAAGCCTCAGTTTCCCTCTTGGCAAAATGGATTTTTGACAAACTTCAAAAATAAAAAAAAAATGGTGCATTGAAGTGAACAGGCTCTTTCCCACTCAAGGTCTGAATATATTGTTATTCTCATTAGGAAAACCTAAATACATTTTACTTTCTTTATCTCCTTTTTCCTGTTCTGGGCCAGCTGCATTTTTCTCAGTAAAGTTTTGGATAGTGGAAAAAGGAGCCAATTAGGATTAGGTAATGTTCAAATTAGTACTGGTCCATCATTTCCTTGGCCACACAACTTGGCCATCATGTAGCTGCTTCAAGACTTGATTTCTTCGGTTGCCTTTGTGCCCTGCTGACTTTCACCAGGCATGAGGGAGTTGCTGTTTATTACTTTGCAGAATCACCAAACAAGCATTCCATCCCTAGCAATTAAAGAGAAATCAGGAATAACCCTGCCATGTGTCACATCTGTGCTCACCTCAGTCAGTTACTGCCAGGGCCCAGTCTACTTTGGTCATCTATCATCGCGCTGGACCTCATTTCCATCCTGTTCTTTACCTCCCCAATCTCCTCAGTCTGTACTCCTAAATCATAGTTCTGTTGCTTCTGTGATTTGCAAGTCCATCAATCCTTTGATTTTACCATTTTTTTACTATCTAGCCATACTTTCCTGGATTCATTTTTATCATTGCCCAATCCAAATTCCACTGTGCCATTAGAATTATTCCCTTGCAAATAATCATAATTTTATTGTATCTCCTTCCCTCTATTTTATTGTCTTGGGAACAATGCTATCCTTGGATAAACATTCCTATCTATAATATCTTCTTCATGTCTGCACTTGTGCAAGTTAAGCCTTGCTGTGGAAAAAATATCTCATAGACAAAGCATCACTCTAATCATCTCAATTCTCAATCTGATACCTAATCCAAAACTCCTAAATCCAACTATGTTTCTCTAATTGGTACATTTTTCTATTTTTCAAGATTACCTATCTGCTTAAATCCCTAAAGCCTATATTCTACTCTCACATTCAGCAGGAGACCTCACCTCAAATTTTATGAAGAAAATATAAGTCATAAGAAACAAACTCTCATATTTTCCCACCAGGAACCCTATAGACATTTCTAAATTTATTTCTATCTTCCCCCTGCCCCCACCCCCCTTATCCTATTGAAAGTCAATTCTTCCTCTTTTCTCTACTGGATCATTTTGATGCTTTTTAAATTGCTGAATTCAGTTGACCTATTTCTGTCCTCATCTTGTTCTATCTCTCCCAGAATTCAGTTCAGTTAACACCCTCCTCCTTTTTTTTTTTCTAATGTCAAAATATTAATTAAGGGAGCATAAGTGTTTTCGTTACATGAATATCTTATGTAATACTTCATTCAGGGATTTTGGTGTGTCCATCACCAGAACAGTGTTCATTGTACTTAATAGGTAAGTTTTTAGTCCCTCATCTACCCTCCTGCTGTCCTACTTTTTCGTTTCTCATGTACCCATGTATACTCTGTTAGCTCCAATTTATTAGTGAGAATATACAGTGTTTGGTTTTCTATTCCTGAGATAATTCACTTGGAATAATGGTCTCTAGTTCCATCCAAGTTGCTACAAATGACATTATTCCATTCCTTTTTATGACTGAGTAGTATTCCATGGTATATTTATATAAGTGGATATATATATATCTATATGTATGTATATTTATGTGTGTGTATATATGTATATGCAAACATGTATGTATATATAAATAATTATGTATATAAAATTTTCTTATCCACTCATGAATTGAAGGGTGCTTACATTGATTCCACATCTTTGTAATTGTAAATGGTGCTTTGATAAACATTGAAGTGCAGGTGTGTTTTAATAAATGACTTAATTTACTTTGGATACATACCAAGTACTGGGATTGCTGGGTCAAATTGTAGGTCTACATTTATTTCTTTGAGGGATCTCCATAGTGTTTTCCATAGAGATTGTACTAATATGCTGTCCCACCAAAAGTGTATATGCATTCCTTTCTCTCTGCATCCATGCCAGCATCTTTTATTTTTTGACTTTTTAACAGTGGCCATTCTGATAGTGGTAAGGTGGTATCTCATTGTAATTTTAATTTGCATTTCCCTGATGATTAGTGATGTTGAGCATTTTTTTGTATGTTTATTGGTCTATCTTCTTTCTTTCTTTTTTTTTTTTGAGACAGAATCACTTTGTCACCCTCAGTATAGTGCTGTGATGTCATAGCTCACAGCAACCTCTAGCTCTTGGGCTCACAGCAACCTCTATTCTCTTGCCTGAGCCATCAGAGTAGCTGGAACTACAGGTACCTGCCACAATGCCTGGCTATTTTCTTGTTGCAGTTTGGCCGGGGCCATGTTTGAACCTGTCACCCTAGGTATATGGTGCCGGTGCCCTACTCACTGAGCTAGGGAACTGCCCAAGGTCTATCTTCTTTCAAAAAAACTTCTGTTCATGTCTTTTTCCTGCTTTTTGACGGGATTATTTGTGTTTTCTTGCTGATTTGCAAGTCCTTTGTAGATCCTTGCTATTAGTCCTTTGTCATATGTATAGTTTGCAAAATATTTTTCTCATTATTTCGGTTTATTCTCTTTGTTGGGTATTTCCTTTGCTGTGCAGGAGCTTTTAAATTTACCCAAGTCTTACTTATTTATTTTTGTCGCTGTTGTATTTGCCTTTGGGATCTTAGTCATAAATTCTTTGCTTAGCCTGATGTCAAAAGATTATTTTTTCCAAAATTTTTATGTTTTCATGCCTTAAATTTAAGGCTTTTATCCATCTGGAGTTAATTTTTTTGAGTAGTGAGAGATAGGAGTCCTGTTTCATTCTTCTGTATGTGGCTTTACAATTCACCTAGCACCATTTATTGAATGTGTTCCTTTCCCAAATGTAAGTTGTCTCTGCTCTGTTGAAGATCAGTTGGTTGTACTGGAAGACCTAGTCTGAGCAATAATACAAGAGAAAGAGATAAAATTGGGGAGGATGAGCTCAAACTATCATCGTTTGCTGACAATATGATTTTATATCTAGAAAATCCTAAAGATCCTGCCTAAAGTTTCCTTGCAGAATTGATAAATTCAGCAATGTCTCAGGTTACAAAATCAATGTACACAAATAAGTAGCAATTCTATATATTAACCATAGTCAAGCAGAAAGTCATATCAAGTACTTGATACCATTCATAATAGCTACAAAGATAAAATACCTAGCAGTATACTTGACAGAGGATGTTAAAGACCTCCACATGGAGACCTTATGGGAAGAAATTTCAGATAACACAAACAAATGGAAATACATCCTCTACTTATGGATCGATAGAATCAACATTGTTAAAATGACCATACTACTCAAAGTGATTTACAGATTCAGTACAATCTGAATCAAAATACCAGCATCATATTTCAAAGATCTAGAAAAAAATAATCCTAATCTTCATTTGGAACCAAAGAGCCCAAATAGCTATAGTTATCTTAAATAAAAAAGAACAAATCTGGAGGTATTATATTATATTACCTGACTATAATTAGGCTGCAAGTATGTAGTAACCAAAACAGCATGGTACTGGTATAAAAGTAGAGACATAGACCTTTGGAACAGAACAGAAAACTTTCCTTTGGCTTCTTTTTTACCTCTGCCTTCTTGTTTCCTATTTCGCTGATCATTCTTTTTGGGATCCTTTGTTAGCTCATTTTTCCCACTGATCTCCATATTTGGGAGTGGTTTGGAGTTACATTCTAGTCCTTTTTAAATTGTATTTTGTCATTAGGTGATTTGCCCCCTTTCTTTGCATTTATCTACCATATTTAGTTTTATAAATTCAAAATCACCAGAAGAAATGCTAGGTTTACATATTCATTTTTTGTTTTTCATCTGAACTTGGATGTCTTAGAGATACTCTTAATTTAAGAGGAACAGTACACTCTAAACATTTATCAGAACAATTAAACTCTTTTCTTCCATTGTCAACAATGGGATAACCTTGTAACTTCTCTTCTTAGTAAACAGCAATATCATCTTCCCTATTGCTCATATAAACTCAATGTACCTTATTCCAATGTAAACCTTGGGAAATCCATGCCACTCTCTTGCTAAAAATTTTTCCTTGGCTTCTATTGAGCCTAGGTTAAACCTAAACTATTCAACACAGTTGATCCTCTGATGGATCAGCATGACTTAGCCCCGAGCTGAATTTCCCAGAACTTTCTTCCCTGCTCCTCTAATGCTCCAGTCATGCTGATTTATTTTTATTTCCTGGATCCTGCTGAATTCTTTTCTACCTCAGGACTCTAGTACATTCTGTTCATTTGGAATCCCTTCTGTCACTCATTTTGTGACTAGTTTTTTCTCTTCCTTAGATTTTAGCTTAATCACATCTTTTCAGAAAGGTGTTTCTGGCCAAAGTATCTGAAATGAAGTGTGTTCCTAGTTCCCACTCAGTTGTTATCTGTCTAAGCAATTTCTTTTTTTTCTTGTGGGCATTATGATTATTGGTTTATAGTTATTTATTGGCCTTTTAGCCTACTTTGGATATCACTTTTGTTCTAGTATCTACATGTCCTGAGGCAGAAACATGTTTTTCTTCTTACTGTTTCCTCTCTGGTGTCTGATTCATTTCCTGGAGCTTAGTAGTCACTCTATAAATATTTATTAATGAATGAATTAAATAACAAGTGAGGAAAGAGGCTTATATACAGTTAATGTGAGGGTCAAGTAAAATCATATAGGTCAATCGCATTTGAAAATAGTAAAGTGTTAAAGCAGCACATTTTTATTCCATTTCTTTCCTATAGTGAGTAATAAACCCAGGACTATTTCTATACTCCTATCTTCCAAGCCACCTTTCTGCCCTCATTCATAAATCTTTACAAATTCCATTATCATGTAGGAAGCTTGAGCAGACCAGGTGGGTTGGGAGGAAATTCTTACCTCCCTCACATATTTATGCCTAGCAACTGTCTTTCCCATATGTCCAATTATGTCTACAAGATAAGAAAAGGGAAAATTATGTGGAAAAAACCCAAGAACCTTAATTAACTCTAAAGGATGAATGTTAATTTTGTGTGTGTGTGTGTACGTCACTGTGAATGTGCTGTACACGAGTTTGCAACACGGAATTGAGTGTGGTTGAGCTTGATGACTTTAAAGGCTCTATCTACCTTGTGATCTAATTTCTTTTAGGATTATGTGATTTGCAGGCTTAGCCACAAGACAGGCTTAAATGTTAAGAATGGAGGACTTTTCTTCCTTCTTTAATAGGTTAATTTATACCTGCTTATGGAGGTCCTTCATTTCACATGTTGGTCAAAATCATTTCATCATTGTCCCTTGTTCCTGTGGGATAAACTTCTTATCCTAGGCATATCACACATACAAGGTATGAACTAGAACCTAACTATTCATCTATTAATGTTTTAAAAAATTCTATTTCACCCATTCCAAACAACTGTGGATACTTTGAAAATCTTATAGCTCACTGGCTCTAAACTCCATGTTCTCTGATGCCTTTCTTTGTTTATTACATGCCCTTTTCCTAAAAGCTCTTAAAACTTCCACTTAACTCCAGAAACCATCTATCCATTCTTCAAAAATCAGTACAAATTCACCCTCTCTATGAAACATCATTTAACCTCTCTCTAGAAAGAACTCCATGATAGCACTTGTCTAAGGTTAGCTTTGCCAGTAGTCACCCCTCTTCTCAACTGTCATGTCTTCAGGACATTCTTTTGGAATATCCATATTCATATTTGCATTCCTGGCTCCACCCAGGCACCACTCACATCCTATTCCATGTGAACTTTACTCCCTGGAGCACACAGTACAGAGTCTTGATTGCAAGGTGTGGTGGCCCTATGTGCTGTATTTTCATGTTTCTATACTTGGTACATCTATCTTTTTATATCACAGTTGTTCATCTTAAACATCATTTTGGACTTTTCAATACATACATAATTATATTTTGGTTTAATTAAACCCTCTCTGTTTACTACTTTTCTTATCATTGTGAGAGGATATTCCATTCCCTTGTCTCATGGTCAGTATAATGGAATTTTTAGAGCAATATACCTGACCTCTCCCTGTCCCTGCTTCTGTCTCCCAGTTTGTTATACATTTGGCAGGAGAAGACAACTGCTACTTACATGTACTCTCAAAGCCCAGGGCACTTTTCTTTGAAACATAAAGAAATGGATAAAAGCTCATGGATAAGATTCAAGATGGGGTTAAATTGTAGCAATTTTGCTAATGAAAATGCTTCATTTTTGTCTGTTGTGAACTTATAAACCTTTTTAGCTCAGCTTAGTCTGCAGTGGCCCAATTCTGTTGCTTTTTCTCACTGAAATGTCATTTATAATTTAAAGCAATAAGCAAAGATTTAAAATAGAATAAAGCAATTCTAGATCTGGTGATCAAGATTTGGGGAACATTTGTAGTTTATTGAAAATTATGTCACTTCTATTAAAAAGCAACATGAATTAAGGAATCAATAGCTTCTTCTTTCTGCTTATTCAAAAATCCTATTTAATAACACTTGCTCTTTTGCTGTGTTTTGGATATTAAAAAGCTAAAGAGGATAATACTTCCCTTATGGAATTTGTCAGAGTTGAGCATTGCCAGTTGGCTAGAGGGCAATGTTAATGAAGCCAAAATCACAGGTTTGATGTGAATATCCACCAGTAACTTTGCTCTGGTATATGGCCTCAATTACACTTTTAACCCTGGGGAGCTGACTTATGATTATGGACCAATTATCTCAATAAACACTTAAAAGGGATAAGACTATACAGATGCAAAATCACTATCATAAAAACAACTCACAGTTTAACTTAATGGAATTTACTTTATTTATCAACAATTTAAGTGAACTGCACCAATGCTGCAACAGTAAGTATAATTTTTATGATGATAGTGCTTCAATTTTTATTTCCTCTCTCGACTCCAATTTCAGCTCATACTACTGTTGATATCTTCATTGAATATCTCTTTACCATTCAAATTTATAGCAACCAACAGAACACAACAAATAATGGCTCAGCACCCATAGCTCAGTGGTTATGGTACTGGCCACATCCATCGAGGCTAGGTGGGTTCGAACCTGGTCTGGGCTTGCTAAATAACAATGACAACTGCAAAAGAAAAATAGCTGGGCATTGTGGTGGGCGCCTGTAGTCCCAGCTACTTGGGAGGCTGAGGCAAGAGAATCGCTTAAGCCCAAGAGTCTTAAGGCTGAGGTTTCTGTGAGCTGTGACACCACGAAACTCTACCAAAGGCAATATACTGAGACTCTGTCTTGAAAATAAAAACAAAAACAAAAAACAGAAAAAATAAAACTATCAAATTAAAAAAAAACCCCAAACCTTGTTTTCACTTCTCTCCCAATTTATATTTTCTTGAAGCCTTTTCCATCTCAGTCAATGACACCAGCACCTTATTCAAGGCGAAACTTAGAAGTCACTTTCAGTTCCTCTCTACTCTCATCCCTCCATCGATCTGTAAGCTGGATCTGTTTTCCTACTTCTCTAATTACACTTGCCCCTTCTCTGCATGTCCGTTGCTACCATCTAGCCGAGCCACCCAGATTATTGCTCTTGAGCTTCTACTGGCTATCTGCTTCCAGATTTGCTTCTAGTCAATCTGTTCTCCATAGAACAAAGTTATTTTCAAAAATTTGGAAAACTGATCACTTAAATTTGTAGTGTAAAACTTTTTAGTGACTTCCCTTAGCACCTGGTATAAAATCCATAATCCAATGCATTGCCTACAAAACTCTAACTGAGCTAGTCTCTGCCTACTTTTGCAATCTATACTCAGCTTGTCACACTCTTCTCTCCCTTGCCCAGTGCTTTCAGTATACACTGGCCATTTTTCTGTTCCTCAAACTCACTGACTCTTTCCCACTGCAGGCCTTGTGTTCCTTTTTCCTTTTGCTTTAACTTTTCTACCCTCAGATATGGTTTTTCCCTGCCAGATTTCTCATTATGCCAGGCTAAATTTGATGTCACCTTCCAAAAGAAGGTTCCTTTGAAGGTCATATGTATAAAATTATAAGAGACATGCAGAAGATATAAAATCCGGGAAAAATTGAAAAAGCTTAGAAATAGAGGTGAGGTTAAGTGAGACTGAAACAGCAAAAGTTAATTATTATTATTATTATTAATTTTTAAGAGTCAGAGTCTCACTTTATTGCCCTTGGTGGAGTGCTGTGGCGTAACAGCTCACAGCAACTTCCAACTCCTGGGCTTAGGCAATTCTCCTGCCTCAGCGTCCCGAGTAGCTGGGATTACAGGCGTCCGCCACAACGCCCAGCTATTTTTTTGTTGCAGTTTGGCTGGGGCTGGGTTTGAACCCACCACCCTCAGTATATGGGACCAGTGCTCTACTCACTGAGCCACAGGCACTGCCCAAGAGTTCATTGTTTGAAGACTTGTATATTTGTCCATTTTGAATGATGGAGACAAAAATGTTTGTGGTTTTTGCTCTTTGCAGAGGGACATAAAAAGCAGACAATTGTCATTGCCTCTGAGAAGCCACTGCTTTTGGTGATGTTTACTTCTTAAGGAATATTTGTCTAACACATGTATTTTCCTGTTCTTATAATCTATTATATGGTTTGTAACTCCAAGGGCACTCAGTGGGCAGAAACTGCAACTTATGCTTGCCCTTTGCTTCCATTTATCAAAGAGTTCAAGGTCAGGTGCAGGGTAGGTGTTTTGGCTAGATTTCTCATGGGGACAAATACAAATGTTCTATGGTTGTGCAAGCAGAGGCTTGATATCAGGACATCTGGGTTCTTCTATTACTGGTTCTAACCTACTCCAAGTAAGTCCTGTCTGCATGGTTCCATGAGAGAGAACAAATGTGCACTCAGTTACAAATTCTCTCTGATTTTCTTTTTGCATTAGTTTTTGTATACAAGTTTGAACTATTTAGTAGCTATAGAATCCTTTTTTTCCCCTTCAGTAAAATTCTAAGCAGAAGCTGGCATCTAAAATGGAAATTGGCTGAGCTTAGCAGCAGAACCTCCTAATTTACTAAGGAACATTCTGAAATGGGAGTTCTTCAAACTTCCTCAAAGTCTTATAGTAAGAATTCTATGTGTATCAGGACTTCAAGTGAAACTTTTCCTATTATCTAAAAATTACAGCTAGGGCATTGGTCAGGAAAGGATTAACCTGCTCAGTAAAAGATTTAGCATTTACCTCCAACTCCTTGGAGGGAAACTTGAAGCCTTGGGATATCCTGCCTTCTACGAGTATCTTTAATTGGGTGATATGGGGGCGGGGTGTGGAAGTAGGGGAGGCATTGGCCTTATTTGGCACATAGTCCCATGGTGAAAAATGTCTCCACTCTCCGAAGTAAGTGAAGGGGATTCCAAGAAAACCAATCACCATGGTTGAGGCTCCTGCCAGATGTGGAGATTGGCAATGGCTCTTAACAAAATGGATGGTCTACAGCCTGCCCAGTACTTCCCTGGCCATAGTAAGTGGCTGAAAAGGCTGTTGACAGAAGCTGGCATGAGTTTCCTTGAAGTCTGGGAATAGATGTGGTCATAAAGACTGAGGCTGATATCTACTTCTGACCGGAATAGCTCCGAAGGAAAGATCTATGCCTGAGTAGCTCACAGAGCCAGGCTTAACAGAATGGTGGTGTACTGTGCACAATCCTTGTGGTCATCAGAGGGTGGAAGAGAGGATTCTAGCAATCTGGTGACTGCATGTGAAGGAGTGTGGAGGTTAGAGTAGGCACATGAGCTGTAGAAGAGTCTGGACAGCTGCCAAGAGAAGCAGTGGTATTCTCAAGCCCAGAGATTTGTGGGTGCACATTTGGGCAGGACTGATGGAAAATGTAGTTTTCCTTCTTTAAAGAAGAAAGAATCTGGAGTTATCTTGATTATCACCCTAAAAAATTTACATCCATATAGAGGCCACGACCATGGGCCACTAGCAGTAGATGGAAATTTAACCAGAGGGAGGCCAACATCATTATGCATATGTCCATTTACAAAAGACCACTTGTTTCTACTATTTCCTCTCATTGCCCCTTTCTAAAGGCGGTGGAACATGGCTTATGCAAGGGAATAGAAGTGTGCCAGGAGCAGCCAGGTCTTCTTCCTCATCTCAAGCTTCCCTGCTGCATGCTTCCTCTGAACAGGGGATTGGAAGGGTTTTGGTACAAAGAAGAGACTAAAGTTTCCAACTGCACTGCACAACTTCAATAACTGACTATAACAGAAAAAGTATGGAATCTAAACTGTTATCTAAAATAAAAAACCACAGAGAGAAACCAGCTTAAAAATCAGTGAAAGTTGTGACTTAAATAAAATATACATTTAAATTTTCCAAGATGAAAACTTCTAAATGTATCTGGAATGTTGGGCTTTCCAACGCCTTCTTTCCTTCCCTTCCCTTCTTCCTTCCTGCCTTTCTTCTTGTATTTCTCTCTCTTTTATCTATATGAAGTATCTATGTGTGTATATATGTATGTATTTATCCATCTGTGTATTTAGCTATCTAATCTATCATTACCTGTCATCTATCTATTTATCTATCAATCACCTATCTATAATCAAGCTATCTATCTATCTATCCCTCCATCCATCCATCTCCCAGATCCCTGACACTAAAGACCAATATCCAAAGGTGGCAAAACATATTTCATACAAGAATGTGCATTTCTACTAGTGATTGAATGGCATAAACTTTTCTTTTTTTCCTCCATGGTGGACATTTCCTGGAGGACAAAAGAACAAATGACTGTACACTATTCTTATTACATTGCTTTTTAAAAGACATACTTAAAGTTCAAGGGCACATCTGAGTCTTTGGATGTGTTAACCTCAAATAGCTGATTGTTGAGGCTGCAGGGTTGCTCTGACAATAGGATGGATCTTTTCAGTACTTCTTCAGTAATATTATTAGTGTGAAAGTTTCCCAAGTGTGTCTTCTCGGTAAGATAGCCCAGATATGTGGCTATGGCCATGGGTAAAGAACTTTTTGTCTGGGTGAAAATACCATCAGTAAGATGGTGTGTAATGTTATAATCCACATGGAATCAAGGCCTTGGAGGATTGTATACACCTCAGGAGATACCTTTGTGCACACCTTAAAATATTACACTTCATGGAAGAAAGAGCCTAAACTTTTAAATAAGTTTCACTCATTAATGAATTATGTTGCACTGGGGTCCCAGGTGTCTTCCTCCCTTAAATGGCATTTGTCAAATTGAAACAATCTGGCTTTGTAGGGTCTCATTTTCCTATTTTTAAAGAAATGAATGTTAGGATTAGGTCAGGTGATCTATCAGAACTTTCAAATTCTAAACTGTGATTCTCTAATGTGGGCAGGCATGGAGCAGCAGGAGTGTTTAGCTTCTGGTCTGGCTCCAGTAAGAACCTGTTATATCAACAGGACACCAGGTCAACTGCAGCAGAGTCCAAAAGACTCATGGCCTGGGTGGCTTCCTTGTAAGTTTTGGTCACCAATTCTCAAACAAGAAATCACAGAAAAACCATCTCATCATCTTCACAGTTGGAGAGAATTATTGTACTACCCAAATTAGGGCAAGGACTGAGCCACTGTGGGGAATGAACTACCTCTTTAAACGCTGCAGTCTCTCCTAGTCAGGGTAAAGGGCACCGTCAGAAGAAACCTGTGTGAAGGCTAACAAGGATCTCTGCAAAAGCAGCCCTGTTAGAAAATCCACCTTCTGTTAATTCCAGGATTTAAACTCTGCCATTCTTCAGTAAAAGACTCTACTTGTGCCTCCTGTCTGCCACCAACCCACTAACTTAATTTGGAGGAAAGGAGAGTTGGTGCTGCTGTGTCGTCCCACCTTCCCTGCCCCTCTCACCTCCAGAGCAGCACGGCAGAACTCGCCCGCAGACCAGTGTTTTCCTTAGGGAGGACAGGCTGCCTGTGGCTGCCTCCTTGGAACTCCATGGGTGCTCTGAAGACTTTCTTGGTGACCCCTGACTCCGTGCTCATGTAATTTTTCTTTGCTGTTTGTTGGGGGATTCCATATAAGAACTTAAGCTCCATGAGTGTAAGCATTGTCTGTTTTGTTTAGTTTTTTCCCCTCACATAGACTCAGTGCCTAGCACAGGCCCTGACACTTTTCTGAATTGTGATTTATACTGGGTGAATAAATGGGCTTTTCTAGATTGTCAGGAAGCATTTTCTAACCCAGGTATTCTGTGTTTCGTTCTTGACAGAGAGACTGTTCTAGGCCAAGGTATAACAGGAGTTTTCTATACAGAATTGGATGGTAAGTACTTTTGGTTCTGTGGGTATGATTTCTGCCTCTACAGACTCAATTCTGCCATTTTAGTGCAGAAGTAGACATAAGACAATATGGAAGTGCAGGAATGTGGCTGTGTTCCAATAAACTTTATTTACAAATCAATTGGTGGCCTAGATTTAGCCCACGGGTTAATGGTGTGGTTCTTGGTTGTAGGTATTATATTGGGGATGGAAATTATCTAGATGGAAATATGGACGATGTAACTGATGTACTCATATGTGGTATAGTACAGTAGGTGCATATTGAGCACCTCTCTACCTTGATCACCTCCTTAAGTTGACCTAATTTTCACTGACTGGACTTGAACCACATGTACCTATCAGTACAGTAGGCCTAGTTCTTCATGTGAACCACCTCCTATGTTAATCAGTTTGTTACAGTCCCTTGGGTGGTCAACTTACAGAGGTTCTAATGTATATTATTATATTTCATCACAGTTCTCAGGTAACATTAAGGTCCCATATTAGGCTTCCCTGAATCCAGACACACAGAACTTTCGTATCATAATTAAGATGTTAATAAATCAATTAGGCAGTATAACCTGATTGCTTATAAAGTGCTCAATTCCCTTGTTATGTTATATTTTGGAAAAAATTTAGACTCCACAATGCAGTGCTGAGAAACAAATGTCTGATAAAAATTTCCATTTCCATTGTGAAAAAAGCAATATTGTAAAGAAACTTATAAGAAAACAAATTATTAGGATTCTATCAAACATGTTTTATAACTATGAAGTTATAGTTTATAACTGTAGTTCTTCATAGTTATAGTTTACAAAATCTTTTTTCAAATCCACGTTTTCCTGTTAAAAAGAAATAAAAAATTCTAAATGAGTTGGATATCATAATATTCCTTAAACCTGAAATAAAAATATGTTAAAAATCATGGGATGGCTTGGTGCCTGTGGCTCAAGTGGCTAAGGCAATGGCCACATACACCTAAGGTGGCGGGTTTGAATCCAGCCTGGGCCCGCCAAACGACAATGATAGCTGCAACCAAAAAATAGCCGGGTGTTGTGGCAGGCGCCTGTGGTCCCAGCTACTCGGGAGGCTGAGGCAGGAGACTCATTTGAGCCCAGGAGTTGGAGGTTGCTGTGAGCTGTGATGCCACGCACTCTACCCAGGGGAACAGCTTGAGGCTCTGTCTCAAAAAAAAAAAAAAATCATGGGATGATAAACTTGTCTGGATCTTCCAGATTCATCTTGACATCCTAAAAGTTTCCAATTGACATTAAGGAGGGAATGTTACTACAGAACAAGATGGGTGATCAGGAGAAAGAATAAATACGAAATTTAAGAGAAGCCAAAGAAAACCCTGTTCATAGGGTACTCCCTTCACAATTGGAAGTTCATTTCATAGCATAATTGGGCAGAAGATGCAGAGATTTCCCTTCCCATATGCTGCCTATCCCCACACACAAGCATAGGCTGCCCCCCCACCATTATCAACATCCCCTATCAGAGTGAGGATGTTATGAGAATCAATCAGCCTACAGTGACACATCATTAGCACTCCAAGTTCATAGTTTACATTAGGGTCCACTTTTGATGTTACACATTCTGTGAGTTTGGACTAATATATAATGACACATATCCACCATTATCGTATCATATACAGTAGTTTCACCACCCTAAAAATCCTATGTGGTCTACCTTCACTTCTTTTTTTCTTGTCCTTGGCAAAGGGAAGAAGGACAGATCAGAGGAATGTATCAGTATTCTGATAAGTTTCTACTGCTCTAGGTCAGCAGATAGAGTTAGTAGCAGTCTCTACTTAACCTTGAAATGCAAGCACTGTGTTTATAAAATAACTAAGAAATGGAAACATTATTTTACTTAAAATAATCTTCATTTTTCTTGGCTATTACTGACAACTTTTCATAAAGCTTCTTTAATTAGTATTCAGTAGGTGATAAAAAATAATTACTAAATAGCTGCTGTGTTCCTGGAATCATGACATCATCAGATTCTTCCCTTCGCAAACTACAGCCTGGAAACTTTTTTTAAATTAATTATTTCTTATTAAATCATAACTTCATACATTGATGCATTTATGGGATTCAGGGTACTGCTTTGATATACAATGTGAAATGCTTACATTGAACTAAATAACACATCCATCACAATTATAATCATTTCTTAATAGTTTTGAAATGTACCATTGCATCATACACAGTAGGTGAGGTCCCCCCAAATGCCCTCCCTCCTCCCACATTCCCTCTCTCCTCCCATCTCTCTCCTCTTCCCTTCTACTTTCTGGACTATAGTTATGTTTTACCTACATATATGAGTGTGTAGGTGGTTATATATTGATTTCATAGTAGTATTGAGTAGGTGGTTATATATTGATTTCATAGTAGGGCAGAGTACATTGAATACTTTTTTCTTTTCTTTTTTTTTTAATACTTTTTTTCTATTCTTGAGATACTTTGATAAGAAGAATATGTTCCAGCTTCTTCCAAGTAAACATAAAAGATGTGAAGTCTCCATCTTTCTTTATGATAGCCTGGAAATTTTAACATAACAATTTTTACTATTTGCAAGGAAGCATATATCCTTTTGGAAATCTTATTAATATCTACAGATTAATCCCCCTAAATATATATACATGATGTATTAGAGGAAAAATTGTTTTAAGCTATAGGCATCAACTCAGGCAATATCAAAAAAGAAATTCAGTGGTAGGATATTGGCAGGTATATTGAGGCCATGAATGCCTCAGAAAGTCAGAATACACTCCAGGGACCCTGGAGAACCAGAAAAAATGGTGGAGAGACAGCAACAGCTTTGAGGTTAAGGACTCTTGCCAGGATGAGTGGCACTCTTAGCACCATTGCTTTATTGCTTCTGCTGCTATGACTGCAATGAATAACTAGTAATTCTATCCATCTTTTCATCACTGAATCAAGATTTAAGCCTCAGGAGGAAGCATATAATTTGGCTAACATTAGGCCATTTGCCCTTGCTCAGATACTGCCAGGGGATGTAGAGGCCAAAATCTTGAAATACTCAACTATGAAGACTACATACCATGGGTGGCTGGGTGATTTCACTAAGCAGAGTCCCAGCACTGGGAAGAGGAATGTGCAGAGTAGCCAAATAATGGCAAATGTCCCTCATGTTCACATATCTAATAGAATTGTGGAAATTATTTCAGGAGTTTACAGGCCCAAATTTAGTTCTATGGATCATTGAAAGGTGTATTTTTCACTGCTTTCACCTCAAACCTGCATTCACCCAAGATGTTGAATGCCAATGATGAGAGAATCACTGGGATTAAAAGTCAATTCAGGCACAGTTCTTTTCTCTAAGAAATATTTAGTCTCATAGGGATAAGACATTAATCAAATTCCATAATAAAGTGGGTAGTATTTGTTAAATTCATGGGTAACTTATAATAGGATAATAGCTATGTCAATTGGAAGGTTCAGTGTACACATCACAGAAAAGGGATTTTGAACTTTAAAAGAGGCTAACATCTCAACACGTGGAAATGGCGCTGAAGGGCATTTCAGACATGAACTAAGACAAGAATTTGAGAAAAGAGGCATAATAACATTGTAGTTGTATAAATAACATTATATGATTAATTAGCTGTCTACAACATGGTTTGTGGGGAGTAATGGGCATTAAAACAGTAACAGTTAGGGTGGGAGCAGACCAACAGGACTATGGCAGGCCATGAAGCATAACCTCTACATTGTGGGTGGTCAAAAGCAGCATGAGGTCATTATCAGTGTATGAGTAGAGGAGGGATTTGGTCATCAGTCTGCTGAAAAATATTTATCCTGGCTCACACCTGTAATCCTAGCACTCTGGGAGGCTAGGATGGGCAGATTGCTTGAATTTAGGAGTTCAAGACCAGCCTGAGCAAGAGTGAGACCCCATCTCTACTAAAAATAGAAAAAGTGTAGCTGAACGTGGTAGCAGGTGCCTGCAGACCCAGCTACTTGGGAGGCCGAGGCAAGAGGATTGCTCGAGCCCAATGTTTGAGGTTGCTGTGAGTGATGATACTAGGACCCTCTACTCAGGGTACAGAATGAGACTCCATCTAAAAAAAAAAAAAAAAAAAAAAGAGAGAGAGAGAGAGATGAAAAAAATTGACCCTGATAGATTGTACAGGATGGAAGGAGGTTGAGAATTTGAAGACAGGAAGTTTTTTAAAGAGGACACTGCAAAAACCCTACATGAGAATAATTAAGAACCAAACCAAAGCAATGGTACCAAAAAGATAAATGCTTGAGCTACCATGAAGAAAGGTGGCTCCTCTGAGTGATAGAGAAGAAAGTATTCTAGGTGGAACCCAGATGTGGAATTGGTGTGAATGGTTGGTTAAAGGTGCTATCTAATGAACTTGAATTCCTGAGGCAAGTCTTCTAAGTTCAGTTTGAGAGATACTGAATTTGATGTGCCATAGACATCAAAAATGCTGATGTCTGGTAGGCAGTTGAAAATGTAGAAGTGAGAGTAAACAGTGGCCAAATCTAAATGTGTGGTCAAAGGGGTCCTAGAGGCAATCCAGACGAATGATACAGGATGAAAACATATAACAAAATAAAACCATAAAAACCTACGATAATTTTTTCAAAAGTCAAAAATAAAACAAAATACAAATAGAGCCCCACATTTATTATTCTTCAAATTTGTTATTTTGTTGACTTGGAACTCAAATTCTTACAGCTTTTCTTATGAAATAAAGATATGACTGTTAGTCTTGCATTTTGAATTTCAATGTACAAAAACATCCAACTGTGGTATTTTTAAATGGGGACAATGTTCAGTTTTATTCTTTTTCATAATTTAAAAACAACTAAAATAGGGAATTCTGAACATGGATAGTATTTTTGTATTTAAGCATAACTTCATCAGAGACACTTGTAGAATTCTGATTTTTTTTTTTTAATATTATCATATTTGTTTTTTAGTTCTTTGTACTCACACTCTAGTGCAGTAAGTCTCATCTGGTTCTTCATTCACAGAGGAAGGTTAACTGCAAAATGGTAGGTAATTAAGACAATGTAAAATCAGTTAATATTTTTTGGAATTCAGCCCTTACCTCCATACTTTTGAGAATGTAGCTGAGGCTTTCCAGGGACAAAGGTGGACTAGTTATTGTGCTTTGCCCACAAAGTTCACAAAGCTATGCTTTTTCTATGAATAAGTCGATGGAATCATAAATTTTAAAGTAAGTAAATTTGGATGTCTGGTCAAAGAATTATAGAATTTATGCCTTAGATTGGCTGTAATGTCAACCTCAAAGATCCAGTCTGATCCAGTGTTGACTGATGAGCTGAGTCTGGAAGTTTTCCTTAGATGACACAAGCAAATAGATTTCTTTGTGTAGTTAAAAACATCTCTTCAGCTTCAGGTCATCACTGAGCCAGCTGCTTTCAAGTAGTAAGTACAGCATCTAATTCATCAAACAATCACTGTGCTGCCTCTGATTCAGACAGTCCATATACTAATGGCTACCTTGACAATGAGTTCCATTTTTAACTCTTAGCACAAAGACCTCCCTGGTGAGTGATGCATCAGTCAGGCTTATGTTCTTTAACTTAGGAACATGTGGTGACATGAATTAAACATATATAGCACTGACCATTATAGGACCACTGTCTGTAGTCTTGACTACTAATTTTAAATAGTCAAACATGAATATTTTTCTAACACAAAAAACCCAAATCATTTCCTGGTGTTATTTCTATCATGGGCACTCTGCCCAAACGTGCTTCGGTCACATCAAATTTCTCTTTGACATCGTGAATAAACATAGCTAATTGGGTGGTATTATTTATATCCATGCCTTCATCAGCTGCAATAGAATATGCCACAAAAGATTTAACTTTTTCATATATTATGTTCTGTAAGTTCTTAGCCAAGTCCACAATACATTGCACTGCAGTATTTCTGGCTAGACATATTTTTGCAATTGATTATTCCTGCTTGTTGCACATAATTTCTGATGCACTCTGTAGACACTTTACTTTCTTAATAAGCTAACACCTGCCTTCAAAATGATTTTGAAGCCTCAGGAAATTTCCACTTAATACATAATGGCGTTGCCCTATAGCATTGCTTCTTTTATTCACTGTTAGAAATCTCAGTCTTTTGAAGTTGATTTATTTTTCATCAGTCATCTTTTCTGTATACTAATCATAATTCTTATTATGGGTCATCCTATAATGATGCTTCAGTCAGAGTTTTTGATCCCTTCTTTGCATAATGAACACATCATTTTCACATTTTTCTTGAAACATATTTGTCTTGGTTTGTCTCTCTTTATCCCATTTTACTACCATGACAAACTGTTTAAGAATCTATAGAATTAATGGCATAATGATAAATAGCCACTTGATTTTGGCTTCAGTTTCTGGCTTAGTAAGGAGTGCTTGGGACTATGGTAAATGAGATCTGGAATTTTCACATAAGGAGGATTCCAAGCATATATCATTTACCTAGATATATTTCAGTTACTGATTTCTTGCTTATTTGCAAATTGGGCAGAGAATGTTGTCTGTATGATACCAATCCTTTAAAATTTAATGAGACTTGTAAGTATGATACAATATTAGGGAAATTTTCATAAGTATTCCATATGAGCTTTAAAATAATGTGTATTCTGCAGGAACAGAGTTCAGTTTTCTATGTAAGCTCAAGAACAAGTTTACTAATGTTACACAAATTTCCATGTACTTGCTCATTCTTTTCTGCTTTATCTGTTGGTTTCAGAGTGAGATGAATGCACTCCCATTTCAGTGTGAACTTGTCTATTTCTACTTAGGTTTATGTCAGTTTTTGCTTTGTATCTTACACTATTGGGTGTTTGCATAAATTTAGAATTGATGAATCAAACATCTTGTCATAATCCCCCTTATTTCTTCTAATGCTTTTTACCCAACACTTTCTTCGTCATTAATATACCTGTATTATTTTGTTTTGGTTAGTATTTGCCAGATACATCTTTGACTGTCAACACTTACGTGACTTTATATATTAGGTGTATCCCTTGTAAATTTCATGCAGTTGAATATGTATAAAACCTGGTGCTTCTTGCTTCTACCTGGAATTGATGTTATCATTTTTTTAAGTGATGAATTTTTTTTTGTTGAACATCTTTTATTTTCTGGCTACTGCAAAATATACTAAGATATAAAAATGAGTTATTGTCTTCTCTCAAGATGTCCACGTGTATTTTTTAAGCATTATTTATTTATTTTAAAATTATTTTTTATTAAATCATAACTTTGTACATTGATGCATTTATGGGGTTCAGGGTACTGTTTCAATATACAATGTGAAATGCTTACATTGAACTAAGTAACACATCCATCACAATTACACTCATTTCTTAATAGTTTTGAAATGTACCATTCCATCATACACATTAGTTGAGGTCTCCCCAAATTCTCTCCACCCCCCATATTCCTCCTCCTCTTCTCTCTCCTCTTCCCTTCTACCTTCTGGACTATAGTTATGTTTTGCCATTCGTATGAGTGTGTAGGTGGTTATATATTGATTTCATAGTAGTATTGAGTACATTGGATACTTTTTTCCATTCTTGAGATACTTTACTAAGAAGAATATGTTCCAGCTCCATCCAGGTAAACATAAAAGATGTGAAGTCTCCATATTTTTTACAGCTGCATAGTATTCCATAGTGTACATATATCACAATTTGTTAATCCATTCATGGGTTGATGGGCACTTGGGCTGTTTCCATGTCCTGCAATAAACATCTGGTACAAATGTCTTTGTTGTAAAATGATTTTTATCATCTGGGTATATACCTAGTAGAGGAATTGCAGGATTGAATGGTATGTCTACTTTTAGTTCCTTGAGTGTTTTCCAAACTTCTTTCCAAAAAGGTCCTATTAGCTTGCATTCCCACCAGCAGTGTAGAAGTGTTCTTTTCTCTTCACAACCATGCCAACATCTGTAGTTTGGAGATTTTGTGATGTGGGCTAATCTTATTGGGGTTAGATGATATCTCAAAGTGGTTTTGATTTACATTTCTCTGATGATTAAAGATGATGAGCATTTTTTCATGTGTTTGTAGGTCATGCGCCTGTCTTCATCAGAGAACTTTCTGTTTAAGTCTCTTGGCCACATAGAAATGGGGTTATTTATTCTTTTCTTATTGATTAGTTTGAGTTCTCTGTAGATTCTAGTTATCGGACCTTTGTTGGAAGCATAACCTGCAAAAATCTTCTCCCATTCTGAAAGTTGTCTGCTTTAACTTACTGTGTTCTTGACTGTGCAAAAGCTTTTTAGTTTGATCAGATCCCAGTAATGTATTTTTGGTGTTGCTTCAATTGCCCAGCGGGGGTGGGGGTTGGAGGGTGTCCTCCTCATAAAGTATTCTCCCAGGCCAATTTCTTCAAGTGTTTTCCCTGCACTCTCTTCTAGTATTTTTATAGTTTCATGTCTTAAATTTAAATCTTTTAGTCAGTGAGAATCAATTTTTGTTGATGGTGAAAGGTGTGAGTCCAGTTTCAGTTTTCTACAGGTTACCAGCCAGTTCACTCAGCACCATTTGTTAAATAGGGAGTATTGTCCCCATTGAATATTTTTGATAGGCTTGTCAAAGACCAATGACAATAATTAACTGGGTTCATCTCTTGGTTCTCTATTCTGTTCCATAAATCTACTACTCTATTTTTGTGCCAGTACCATGCTGTTTTGATCACTATAGATTTATAGTATAGTCTGAGGTCTGGTAGGCTAAAGTCTGATAATGTGATACCTCCTAATTTGTTCTTATTCCTGAGTAATGTATTTGTTATTAGAGCTTTTTCTGATTCCATATAAAACAAAGTACTATTTTTTCAAGTTCTTTAAAGTATGACAATGGTGCTTTAATAGGGATTGCATTAAATCTGTAGATTGCTTTGGGTAGTATGGACATTTTAACAATGTTGATTCTTCCCAGCCATAAGCATGGTATGTTATTCCATTTGTTAACATCTTCAGCTATTTTTTTTTTTTCCTCAGAGTTTCATAGTTCTCCTTATAGAGATCTTTCATGTCCTTTGTTAGGTAAATTCCCAGATATTTCATCTCTTTGGTACTATTATAAAAGGAATAAAGTCCTTCATTTTTTTTTTTGGCTTGATTATTGTTGGTGTATATAAAAACTACTGATTTGTAAGTATTGATTTTGTATCCTGAGACACTGCTGTATTCCTTGATCACTTCTAAGAGTTTTGAAGTTGAGTCCCTGGGATTTTCCAGGTATAGGATCTTCATCATCAGTGAAGAGTGAGAGTTGGATCTCCTCTGACCCTATTTGGATACACTTGATCACCATCTCTTGCCTGATTGTGATGGCTAAGACTTCCATTACTATGTTGAGTAGTAGTGGAGACAGTGGACATCCTTGCTTTATTCCTGATCTGAGTGGAAATGTTTTCAATTTTACACCATTGAATATGATATTGGCTGTGAGTTTGGTGTAGATGGCCTCAATTTAAGAAATGTCCCTTCTATGTCTATTTTCTTAAGAATTCTGATCATGAAAGGATGTTGGATATTATCAAAGGCTTTTACTGTGTCAATTGAGAGAATCATATGGTGTTTGTTTTTTATTTTATTGATATGATGTATTATATTTATAGATTTGCGTATGTTAAACCAACCCTATAACCTGGAATAAAACCAACTTGATCATGGTGTATAATTTGTTTGATGTGTTGTTGAATTCTGTTTGCAAAGATCTTATTGAATATTTTTGCATCAATATTCATTAGTGATATTGGTCTGTAATTTTCTTTCTTTGTTGGATCCTTTCCTGGTTTGGGGATCAGGGTAATATTTGCTTCATAGAATGTGTTGGAAAGTATTCCTTCTTTTTCTATGCTTTGGAAATGTTGTATAATATAGGTACTAGTTCCTCTTGAAAGGTTTGATAGAATTTGGATGTGAAGCCATCTGGTCCTGGACTTTTCTTTGAAGGAGATTTTATTTTGTTGATGCTATTTCACTGGCTGATGTAGGTCTATTTAAGATTTCTAATTCTTTCTGGTTGAATCTAGGAAGGTGGCGTGCCTCCAGGTTGTGGTCCATTTCCTTCAGATTTTCATATTTCTGGGAATAGAGATTTTTGTGGTAATCATTGAGGATTTTTTTGCATTTCTGAAGTGTCTGTTGTTATTCTCCTTTATCATTTCTGATAGATGATATTAGAGATTTTACTTTTCTATTTCTGGTTAGATTGGCCAAAGGTTTATCAATTTTGTTAATATTTTTAAGAAACCAACTTTTTGTTTCATTGGTCTTCTGAATGATTCTTTTGTCTTCAATTTCATTTAATTCTGCCCTAATTTTGGTTATTTCTTTTTTTCTTCTGGGTTTGGGACTGCAATTTTCTTCCTTTTCCAGTTGCTTGAGATGATCCATTAAGTTGTTGACTTCCTCTCTTTCTGTTTTCTTGCTGAAGGCTTCTAATGCTATAAATTTCCCTCTTAGGACTGCCTTTGCAGTATCCCACAGGTTTTGATAATTTGTATCTTCGTTTTCATTTTGTTCCAAAAGTTTGGTGATTTCCTTCTTAATCTCATCTTTGATCCAGCTATCATTCAGACTAAGATTATTTAGCTTCCATGACTTTGTTTGAGTATGAAGATTCCTGTTGCTGTTGAGTTCAACTTTTATTCCATGGTGGTCCGAGAAGATATAAAGAATAATTTCTACACTTAAATTTGCTGAGGTTATACTTGTGTCCTAGGATATGATCTATTTTGGAGGATGACCCATGGGCTGATGAGAAGAATGTATATTCAGTTTTATTAGGGTAAAATGTTCTGTAGAGGTCTGTAAAGTCCATTTGTTCTAGGGTTAGTTTTAAGTCTAATATTTCTTTGTTTAGTTTCTTCTCAGAGGATCTTTCCAAAACTGTCAAGGGATGTTAAAATCTCCAACTATTATAGTGCAGGAAGATATCAAGTTGTTCATATCCATTAGGGTCTGCTTTATGAATTTAGGAGCATTCTGGTAGGGTTCATAAATGTTAATTATCGAAATCTCTTCATGTCATGTGTTTCCCTTGACAAATATGTAGTGACCTTCCTTATCTTTCTTTATCTTTGTTGGTGTAAAGATAACTGTATCTGCTACTAAAATTGAAACCCCTGATTTGTTCTGGTTTCCATATGCTTGTATTATACAAGTCCATCCTTTTACCCTGAGTCTATTTTTATCCTTTAAGATAAAGTGAGATTCTTATATACAGCAGATATTCTTGTATCCAGTCAGTCAGCCTGTGCCTCTTTAGAGGACAATTTAAACCATTCACATTAATTGAGAGAATTGATAAGCCTGGTTGTATTTTGGGTGTCATGATTTTTGGATATCCAATGGAGATTTTTAATCTTTTCACCACTGTGGAAGTTGGGTTTTGTTCAGAATTTTCTGGGTGAGTTTACTTTGGAGATAGAGCATTGCACTGATCATTGTGGAGGATGGGTCTGAGAATATCCTGGAGCTGGTTTAGTTATGGCAAATTTCTTCAACATGTCTATGTCATTAAAGTATTTGATTTCTCCATCACAAATGAAACTCAGTAGCTGGATACAGGATCCTAGGCGGGAAGTTGTTTTGTTTTAGGAGACTGAAGGTTGATGACCATCTTCTTCTGGCTTGAAACATTTGGCTGAGAGATCTGTGGTCATTCTGCCATTTCTCCCTTTGCAGGTGATGCTTTTCTTATGTCTGGCTGCTTGCAGAATTTTCTCCTTCATATTAACTTTGGCAAAATTAATCACAATGTGTCTAGTAGATGCTTTATTTGAATTGAGTCTTACTGGGGTTCTGAAACTGTTGGCTATCTAAAGTTCTGTATCTCTTGTAGTGCTTGGGAAATTCTCCTCCAAAATCTGTTGGAGTAGAGCATCTGTACCTTTAGGACCACCCTCTTCTTCTTCAGGAATTCCTCTAAGATGAATGTTTGATCTTTTGGAGTGATCCCACAGCTCTCTCAGGGAATGATCAATTTTTGCTCTCCATTTGTCTGCCTCTTTGAGTGTTTGGGAACATTCAAAAGCTTTGCCTTCAGTTTCAGAGATCCTTTCTTTTGTCTGGTTAACTCTATTACTGAGAGATTCCACTGTATTTTGGAGCTCCTCAACTAATTTTCTCATGTCCTTAAGCTCTGCTATCTCTTTTCTCATTATGTCCATATCTTTGGGCTTTGAATTCATTAATTTCTTGAGACAACTTTAGAACTACTCTTTAGAATTCAATTTCTGTCTTTTCTTCCATTCTATTTATTTGCCATCCATCTTCTGAATTTGATTTCTGATGTTGCTGACATTTGTCTATGCATGGCATCTTTAATTGTATCTCCTTTGTCATTTCTCGGAGGGTTTGATCTACTCTGGTTATTCATGTTGCCAGAGTTCTTCTGTTGGGTCCACACCATGTTTATTTTCCACTGTTTGGTTATTAAAACTGGTAGTTTTAATATTGGGGTTCCCAGGTAGTATACCTAGCCCCTTACCAAAGCCCTAGGCTTTGTTATTGTAGCTTATCTCTTATAACCTTACAAAGACCCCTTTCAGAGTTTTAGCTGGAGACTCTGAGGACCTACTTGGTGAAATAGTGCAAGCTAGCTCTGTTTTGAAATCAGCTAACCTCTACCCTACCCTGAGAAACTACAGTATAATGTTTAAATCTTGACTATGAAGAGATACAAACAGCTATGACGCCCAATCCCTACCCTTTAGTTCTTTTCTGATACAGAACTTCAAAGGTCAACCTCAGAATGTCCCTGAGTGGACAGCCTCAGACACGGGTTCCAACCAAATTGTCTCAGGCAGTGCAAACACTGCCCAACAGAGAAGGATTCAGGGGTTTCCAACAGCACAATTGGAGCCAGGATCCACACTCCCACCCACCAGACTCAGTCCACATTGTTGTTCACTTCTCTGCTTACAGGCCCAGCTGGAGCCAGGGGCCATGCCTCCTCCCACTGGTCTCAGTTCACATCCAGCTAGCCTTTGCTTACCAGACCAGTTGGAGTCAGCAGACCATGCCCCCACCTGCCAGTCTCAGTCCACTGCCTGGTGAGCCTCTGTTCTCAGACTCTGTTAGAGTCAGGGCACCATACTCTGTCCAAAGGTCTGTCTTAGTCCTCACCTGGTAAGCTTCTGGTTCACCAGCCCTGCTGGAGACAGTGGACCATGCCTTAGCCCTCAGGTCTTGGTTCATACCCAGTAAGCCACTACTGAAGGGTTCTGTTGGAATAAGGGGACCACATCCTTGCTCTCAGGTTACAGTCTTTGCCTATCAAGCCTCTACTTGCAAGCCCAGCAGGGGTTCAGGACCAGCCCTGTCTGCTGAACTTGGTCCACATGGGGCAACAACTTTCCTGCTGTGGGTGCTGTCAGAGCCGGGGGTTCTGCACCCTGTCCCAGCAGACACAGCTCAAACTGAGGGTTAACACCACCATTGGCCAGGCATAGTCATAACCAGGGGACTGCTCCTCCTCCCCTGAATGTCCCTTTCTTCCCACACGTACTTTCTTCCCCATTAGTCATAGATTCCATACTGACGGTTGGGTGGTCCACCCAGTTTGCTCAGGACAATACCAAACACTCTGTGCTCTGCAGAGGGCAGAAGTTCAGGCTGCCATGCAAGGGGGAAAGGGTGGACTAGGAGTCTGGACTTGTGGGGGAAAAATATCTGTTCAATTTTAGGCCTGGTGGGGTAGTGCTTAGATTAATAAGTGACACCTTTATGGAGAAAGAGACCTGGAGTTTAGCAACTCTCTCCAGTGAGGTAAAATGAGAGGTCTTTTGTTTCTGATCATTTGCAGATAGCCTACAGCAGGCCCCCTGCTTGGGGGAGGTGTCTCTTGTCCTCTAGTCGATAGGCTTTGTACTTGTAATTTGTTTTCTTGAATGCTCTTCCTTGGAGTTACAGCTTACCAACTTCTTTCTTGGCTCAGCTCCCCATCTTTGGTTTCATAGAATCCAATTCCATCCAGTTTTTCTTCCTATGCTCAGGAGCCTCTGCTGAGGGTTGCTACCAGTCGACCATCTTCCCAGAATTCCTAAATGATGAATTTGAGATTGCTTTCTCTCTATCACTCTTATTATCCCTCTCATTACTTTTGTTTTGAAGTATTTCAAAATCACAGAAAAGTTGTACAATATAATAGTTATACAAATAGTACAACACCTATATACCCTTTACTTACATTTCACTATTGTTCACATTTGACTGTATTTCCTTTATCACTCTCTCCATCTCCTTGTCACCTTAATTTTCTGTATTTTTGAACCTTTTGCAAAACAGTTTCAGATATGATTTTTACACTCTTTAAATTATTCACTGTGTATTTTTCTACCACAGAGATACTTTTCTGTATGACCGTAATACACTCATCAGAATCAGAAAATTCATATTGGTAGAATATAACCAAACTTACCTTCAAGTTCCATTCACATTTTTGTTCACTATCCCATTTATTGAACAAAGCAAACATGGAATCAATCAATAAAATGAGACCCTTTTTCTTTTTTCTCTCTTTCCTTCCTGGTTCATGTTTCAATCTAGAACTATGGAAAGGATTTACTTGTCAAGTCTCCTTCAGCATCTTCAGTCTAGGACAATTCTTTGGTGCTTCCTTGTCTTTCATGACTTATTATTTTTGAAGAACAGAGGCCAGTTAATGTTATTACATATTTGTTAAATATTTCCTCATTATTTAATTCAGGTTATGCAATTTTGGCAAAAATATCACAGACTCGATACTCTGTTCAATGAGAGGTTGATTTGTCTCATTAATGTTAATGTTAACATTGATCATTTAAAAAATGGTATCTGTCAGATTTCTTCACTGTGAAGTCAATGTAAATTATTTTTTACTTATTAATTATTTAGCACCACAATTAACACATATTTCTTAGCTAATTTGGGATAATGAAAATATACTATTCCTTATCAAACTTTCACACACTGATTTTAGCATCTATTGGTTATTTTTCCTTTTAATTCATTATTTAATTAAAAGATGGTGAGTAGAACAAAGTAAAACAATTAGGATCTAAATGAACTTTTAATTTTTTTCTTAAGTGAATGAGACAAGGGTTTGCCATTCTCTTGCCTCAGCTGTGGACAACCTGCTTTTGGAGTCACGTTGGGTAGATATTTCTTAACTATGGCCTACCTTGGACCTACTGAATCAGAATTCCTGGAGACTGGAGGATAAGAATCTTCATTTTGAACAGATTCTAAGGTTATTCCTAAATACAAAGAATCACTCCAATAAGAGTCAAATGACCTTTGGTTTAAGGATTTGACTAACACTGGCAAATTGTGGACAAAGAATACAGAAGTTGCATTTAATGGGTTATAAATATTACATCAGACATTCCATTGAGACAGGATAGATTGATTCAGTTTAGAATGCTCATATTCTGACCCAGAATAGATGAATGTGCAGCAAACCATTTAAGCAGAAGTCTGTTGTGCTCTACATAATGCAACAAGTGAAGTGGAAAGAAAAATACGTTTCTGTGTAGTCCTAAGGTCTCCATTCACATTCTAAATCTGTTATTTTGCTTAGTGAATATTGGAGAAGATAGGATTTCAGTCCTGTGTCATTTATTCCAAGGCTCCCATATTCAGGCCCCGATTCCCTCTGATTTCTAATAGCAAACACACTATTATCCATTCGGTTGCTCAATTCTTTGTCTCTTGAAAGGCTCTGCTACTATGAAACATGAAAGAAAATTCTCCTTTGTGTATATCACCTTTTTAATGATGTTTTACCTTGGAAAATTTATCTGAACCATGGTCCCAGACCTGTTACTTCTGGCCATTTTTATTATAGTCCCTGGTATGAATTGGCATCTCATGAACTTTTCACAATTACAGTCCTATTTCAAATCTCCCTCAAGTGCCATAACTTTGCCCAAGTGGATTTATTAAGTGCTCTTTAATCAGCTCAAACCTAAATCTCATGAGTAAAGTGCAGTCTGGGCTGCCTCAGTTAATATTAATTCTTCCCCCTATCCAGACTTTTATGTAATTCAACCATAGGGTATTTCACTGCAAGGAAATTGCTTCCCAAAATGGGATGCAAAGTTTTTCTGGATTTAGGTAGATTGACATTTTTTTTAAAGTCCCATTTATTTAATATGTCAGACACATAGAATTATATATTTTTTCATTTGAAGACTGTTCTTCAGAATTTTGAATAGAAAAATTGTTATCTTAAATTAAAACATATGAAGAATGGTTGTATAAAATCTTCTTAGAGTTCAAAGGCAAGAACTTTAAACAGAAAAATGCTGCCATTTTTTGAGTTTTAACCAAATAATAGAATGATTACATAGCATAAGTAAGTTTGGTTAAAAAATTTTATATTGAGATTCTTATCATCACAGTAATCATTTTTCTTTTATTGGTATATCTACTGTATGCCAGAAACTGTAATTTGACATACAAATATGTGTATTATGTCATTTTGACACAGCTGATTTTGTAGATGAAAATGAATGTGCTGGAAGACTAAATAACTTTGCCTAATATTGTAAATAGTCACACCTCAACGTTGCATAATAAGAACAAAGCAGGAGGCATTACTTTGCCAGACTTCAAGCTATACTACAAGGCTATTATTACCAAAATTTCATGGTACTGGTACAAAACAGAGACATAGACCTATGGGTCAGAACAGAGAACCCAAAGATTAAATCTTCCTCATATTTCCATCTGATTTTTTTTTTTTTTACAAAACAGATAAAGACATATGCTGGGGAAAATAATTCTTGATCAATAAATGGTGCTGGGAAATCTGGATAGGTTCATGTAAAAGACGGAGACAGAGTCTGCAGCTATCACCACTCGTGGAAATTAACTGAGGACGGGTGAAAGATTTAGATCTATGGCAGGAAACTATAAGAATCCTAGAAGAAAATGTTGGAAAAACTCTTATAGATAGAGGCCTAGGCAAAGAATTCATGAAGAAGACCACAAAGACCTCAAAGAAGACCACAATCACACCACCAACAAAAATAAATGATCAAATTCAAAAGCTTCTGCATTGCCAAGGACACAATCAAAATAGCAAATAGACATCCTACAGAATGGGAGAAAACATTCACATACTACGCATCTGATAAAGGACGGATAACCAGAATCTACAAAGACCTCAAGCAAATCTGCAGGAAACAACCAAACAACCCCACTAAACAGTGGGCAAAAGACGTGAACAAAAGCTTTTCAAATGAAGATATACTAATGGCCTAAAAACTCATGAAAAAATACTCGCATTTCTAATAACCAGGGAAATGCAAATCAAAACTACAGTGAAAATCATCTAATTCCAATGATAATGACTCATATTAAAAAGTTCCAAAACAATAGATGCTGGAGTGGATGCCCAGAGAAAGGAACTCTTATACACTGTTAGTGGGACTACAAGCTAGTGAAACCTCTATGGGGAACTATATGAAGATACCTCAAGAAATTAAAGTGGACATACCATTTGATCTAGCAATCCCATTGCTGGACATCTACCGAAAGAAAAAGGTCATTTTGTGTAAAAAAGACACCTGCACTTGAATGTTTATAGTAGCACCATTCACAATTGTAATAATGTGGAAACAACTTAAGTACTCACCAATACATGAATGGATTAATAAAAGCTAATATATGCATACTAAGGAGTACTACTCAGTTGTAAAAAAGAAATGAGTTGTCTTTTGTGACAACCTGAATGGAGCTAGCAACCATTCTAAGTGAAACGTCACAAGAATGGAGAAACAAACATAAGTACCCAATACCAAATTGGAAGTAATTGATCAATATTTATATACACATATGGAAGCAAATCTCAATGAAAGTCAAGCTGGGGGAAGAGGAGAGAAAGGGATGGGTAAGTTCACACTTATGTGAGTAAAGGACACACTTATAACTTCGGCTCAATGTGCACAAAAGCAATGTAAACAAAACAGCTGTATGCCTGAATATGTGGGGGAAACAAAAACCAGCTACACCAGTCTAACTCTGGAATTCTGCCTTTTTTTTTTTCTGTCATCCTACTCATGAAGACTCATTATGACAGAAATTATGGTTCTCAGTGAGGCCAAATATTGACATAAATCTCAACCTGTTAGGTTAAAATGTAAATGACAGGAAATGTAAATTTTCTTAATATCAAAAAAAAAGAAAGAAAAAAGAATTATTGTTAGAGTTTCCTTTTGCATGAAAAAGAAAAGAAGATTCTTTGCACATAAAATATGTTCCACTTCCTGTGCAGGAGATTGTGTTGAGAAAATTATATTTCTTAGAAGGATTTGTAAGCTTCAAAATTCAATGTGCTTTGAGTTATGTTGGCAAACCCACGTGCTTATTGGTTTTCTTCCTACTTTGATGAACAAGAGCAGTGTTAGCAGAACCAAATAAATCAGGTAGAAAGATTTTAAGTATTCCATTATTCTGAGGTACCGGCAATTTGTAAATCTTTGCACTGTGCATGATCAGGCATATGTGAGCCTACAACTTGCAGCACCAAGGTTCCCCTATTCTGTCTCCTCCCTTCCCTCCCCCTTCCCTTTATCCCCTCCTATCTGCTTGTGTCCCATCCACTCTTCTTTTCTCTCACTCTGCATTATATTTCTGATTTTCTTGCTTGTCATTTAGAAATCAATATCTACCTATAGTCAATATGAGTTGTGTCCACTTCAACTACTTTCTTCCTTTCAATATGCATATATATTTATTCACTTTGCCAAGCCCTGACAAATGAAAAATACTAATGTTTTAAATTTCAACCAAAATTCTGATTAATTTAACATTTAATGTATTAATAATGCTAGCATCTTCCAAGATTAAATTCCTCAAAAATAGTCATCTTTTAACTTGAAGATTTAAGGTTTTCAAATAAAATAATTTGTATGATTGAGAAATAAGTTATAATAGGAAGGAAAATTATTTTCCAGTTGTTCATTCTTATATTTTTATAACAAATATTTTTTTCACATTATAAGTTACTCAATAGTGTACTTGAAATTATGGAAAAGTATACTGAATAGGGTGGTGCCTGTGGCTCAAAGGAGTAGGGTGTTAGCCCCATATGCTGGAGGTGGTGGGTTCAAACCCAGCCCCAGCCAAAAAGTATACTGAATAAAATAAAAATTTCCTGTAATTCTATGACTGAGAAAACTACGCTCTTTATTTCCTTCTTTTAGTTAACTCCCAGGTACCCCAAAAGTTGTCAGCTAAAAACTTCAAGACATTCTTTTGTATTGAACCCTCCCAATCCAACTAAATCAGGTCTCCTGTTTTATATTTTCATAGTTTTCTGCCCTTGTCATTTATAGCACATAAGCACCTTAGGTGTGATGAATTGTTCATTAACTGTCTCCATCTGAGCCATAGGATCTGTGTTGTTTCCTGTCATAGTCCAGCTCTTAGCAAAATGAGCAAAAAAATGTAAATGTATAACATTTTGAATTATAACTTATTAGTTTTATAATCTGTTTATAAATGAATGTATTATGATCATTTATTATCATTAATCATAATATGAAATTATTAATAATATTATTATTAACAATTACCTTTGTTAGTAAATATTTTCTGAAATCATACATATGTTTTATATATATATATATATAACCATAGGTAGATATAGAAGCTTTTCATTTCATGCAGATGGATTGGTTAATTTTTTTTCTTAATAAATTCTACCTGTATGATTATACACTAAAAACGTGTATGTTTACCAGCATTTTTTCCAATATTTTATGGAGTTGTTGTTTCTATTTAAACTTTTATTTATTTTTTTTCATTTTTTTAAATTAAATCATAGCTATGTACATTAATGCAGTCATGGGATACAATGTGTTGTTTTATATACTATTTGAAATATTTTCATCAAACTGGTTAATGTGGCCTTCATGTCTAATTCTCCTATAATTATTTTTACTTAAACTTCTTGTTAGGAAAATAGAAAAGAAATAGCATAATAAGCCCCATTATAACCCAGATGCACAATTATAACCCAGATTCACAATGATAAATCCTTTGTCAGTCATTCTTCTACACACTCTTCTCCCCTTTATTATTTTGAGGTGAATCCCAGATGCCATCATTTTCATTGTCATCTGCAAATATTTCTTTAGGTACTTGTAAGAGATGAGAGCTCTTTGAAACAATACAATCACATTACTAATGTCCCATCTACAACAGTAAACAATTATTCCTTATAGTATTCATTTTTTGTGTATTAAGTGAAGTAGAAATTTCGAATTTCCTCCCATATTCTTAGCATCTGTCTCATCATCTGCTTTTGAAGAATCCACCCCTTTCAGTGTAGATTTATCTTTCTCTTTGGGGAGACTCAGCAGAAGGGACCACCTTTCTTTGCCTTCCTGTCCACTGTGGCGTCCACATGTTTGGCTGTGCTAGGTCTCTGCCTTCTTCCTCTGACGCCTGCTGGTTGTCAGCTGCCAGGAGCAATTTTTACAAATCTGGGGCTTTTGAGCATCTTTTGAGTGATGTTAACAAGCAGTTACTTACTTGCTTTATAAAGTGTAGGGTTGAATTTTAAGCTGAGCCATTTCTTCCTCTACTATTGTTTACATTCTTCTTGAATCACAAACTTTCAAAACAGGAGGCTTTAGTCGGGGACAGCTTCCTGCTACGCTGCATAGCTGTCTTGGGAGGAGGAAATGAGGATTGTACCTGCCCTTTAACACGATTCTTCAGAGTTCCGTGTTTGGGCTGCATTTTTCCTTCATTACTATATCACATGCAGGCTTTCCTCTGTTTAAATATTCTGCGGGCTACTTTGACAGAATCTCGAGATGGGGGAGCTAAATACCCGCATTCACATGGATGTTACGGGAAGTCCCTTGTCAATTTATTTCAGGGAAAAATACCATAAAGGTTCTTTCTGCCAAGGTCAAAGGCTGAAAATTATTCAGTAATTTCAGAAGCTTCAATCCTTTACTGACAATGTTAGGAAGCACATTAGCAACTGAATAATAATAGCTCAAATAGTACTATAAGATTGGTAAAGATTTATATTAACAAATGAAATGTCAGCTTTGCTCAACCTAAAATATCGAGTTCTTTTTCTGCTTTGTTTTATTCCATAAAAGTTCCCTTTTCACATGGGATGGGATTCAAATTATTTTCCAGTTAATATACAGGTATACACTCTGGCCTCTGACTATATAAAAACCACTGTGATGTGTGAAAAAGAGAACACAAATCAGAGTTAGAACAACTTAATTTTATTTTCTTATCTTCTCTGTCATAGCTGTGTGTCTTTGAATACGTTGCATTGCTCCCTTCAAGTTCAGTGCCATTATTTGTAAAATGGCTTAAAAATTCTTTTACTCATAAGATGATTGTGAAGATTCAAAGACAGAATAAATATAGTCGTTTGTAAGTGTGAAACATACTAATATTGGTTATTATACTTAGTGAGTGTTTCATGAATTAAGATGGTTGATAATAACTGGTCATCATGTAAGATTTAAAATTGATAGGAAGTATGTAAATGTTCATTCTGTTTTTGTGGGAACTACTGGATTACTTAATTTCTGAAGTCACTTGCAGTTGTCAAATTCTTAGATTCTATAAACTAGAGAATTTTTAAAGCTGATGTGAGGTTTTCCAGGTTAATTGTTAGTCACACAGCACTCCTTTCTTCTCATTGAACTAGACTGCTTCAGGTGGGGTTCACTGGGACACGGGCTCTCAGGAAAAACTTGTGTACAAAATGTTTATTGCACTCTTGGTCATAGTGTCTTGAGGGGTGAGGGAAACAGAGTGAGGCAAGGGAGAAAGTAGAGCTGGGACACTCACACAACGCAGCCCTCAGTCATTTGCTTTCTGCAGCTTAGCTCTCTAACATCTACTATTTATGTAAACTTGGGTAAGGTAAATTTGCTTTTTGATCCTTAGTTTTAGCACATAAAATACTGGTATACTGGTAAATAGTTCTCACTGTTTTTTTTTGGGGGGGGGAGTGTGTTGGTGTGTGTGTGGAAGGATTAAGTGAGATATCATTCAAGTTATGGATAATGCATGTTGCAAAGGCAAGTGGTCATTTCTTAAAGGGCGATTATCTTTTAAGGGAATGAAAGTCTTGAAACATGACTTTAGTTCTAGGACATGAGATATTATGATGCCTGATTATAACTCATTATGATCTGATTACTGGGTCAGAATGGTAGAAAAGGCTCTTCTTTGTTTAGGGTTGAATAATTTCAGAAGTATACCCAGCTGCCGGAGGACTCATGTTAGGAATTAGACTAGCCTTAGAATTCACATTTTGCTATAGTTTGAATAAGTTCTCTACAAAATTCAGGGGTTGCAATGTGATGATATTAAGAGGTGAGGGCACCACCCTGGTGAATGGGATGAAGGCCCTAATAAAAGGCTTCTTGCTGTCCCACCTTCCTCCAGTTAAGGATACAATGTGTTTCTTCCCTGTGGAGGATGCAGCAATAAGATGCCATTTTGGAAGCAAACAACAGCTATCACCAGTCACCCTAACTACTGGCCTCTTGAGCTTGGATCTCTCAGCATCAAGAACTGTGAGAAGTTTTCTGAGCAAGGGAGATGAGAACTATGAGCAGGAGGAGCTGGCGCCTGGGGCCCAGCTGTGCTGCCCAGTTCCAATGACCAGTGTGGATAAGACTGTGTACTGCCTACAGGCCCCCTCTATGCCAAGCAATGGCCTGCCTGCAGACATACAAACTCAAGGCACTTCTACGAAGAGTCTATCACCTGTAAGGTCCAAAAGAAGTCCTTGTTTCCAAACATCTTCATTCAGGAGGGCTAGAGAATGATGGTGCAAAAATCACCAAATCCAGACAAGAGAATGGGCAGATGAAGGTTGTAGACACTGCCAACAGAAGGAATGTCAAAAAGGGCTACAAAATACCATGTAAACAAAAATCAGAGGAAGAGCTCTGGGATAAGAACCAGGTCTTAGAGGCCCTCAACAAGTAGTTGCACCAGAAGTTGACTGAAACTCAGGGAGAATTGAAGGACCTGACCCAGAAGGTAGAGCTGCTGGAGAAGTTTCAAAACAACTGTCTGGCAATTTTGGAGAGCAAAGGCCTCATCCTAGCTTTAGACAATGAGACCCTGGCATCACAGCAGGAAGCCACGACAGATCACAGGGACTCTATGTTGCTGTTAGAAACTTTGAAAGATGAAGTGAAGCTTTTTAACAAAACGGCTTAAAAACAGATGGAGGAGTTACAGGTCTTAAAGGTAAAGTTGAAGATGAAAGAAGAAGAAAGGGTCCAGTTCCTAGACTAGCATCCTTTGTTTAACTGTCAACTAAATGATTTTACATTAAGGAAATGCAGCAGCTGTTGGAAATGTGATAAAAAGCAAGTGGCTAGATGGCTGCCTCTTGCAGATAAACTCTCAGAGGAAGCCACGTAGGACATCTTGGCCATGGTTTTCTGGGACTCACCATCTTCAAAGTGAAAATGGTAGGATTAAGGACAATTTATGCTGGAGTGGCAGTTCCTCTTTTAAGCAAATTTTCCCAACCTTCAGATGTGTCAGCCCTCCTGAGCCTTATGTGGATAACTGAGGCCTGCAAGAGTGGGACCTGGGAGCTTGGATTGACCTCCTTGGGCAACCACTTGATTCAATCACTCCATTAGACTTGGGGGACTAAACCAGCCACAGCTAGAGGATCTAAGATGTCACTTTCAAATTTTTGAGAAGAAACCTTAAATGCAATGGAGCACAGGTGCTCTAGGGGAGGCATCATTAAGGAGCCAAGCTGTCTGCTTCTAACTTAGAGCACATACTGTCCCACCCTGATTGGGATTCCGTACCTCATTATTAATTTATGAACTTAAAGTTTCTTGATGTGTTTTTGGCTTAGTAAATGGGCTGAAAGTATAGATAGTTATAATGTGTACTTGAAACAACACACCTTGGAGCTTTTAATGTAAGTCATTTCTGGTTTTTTTAAGTGCTTTAAAAATAAATACGTGAATATTCTGACTGTAAAAAAAAAAAGGAACTGTGAGAAATAAATTTCTGTTCTTTATAAATTGCCCACTATGTGGTATTTTGTTATAGCAGCACTAATTGCCTAGGGCAAGTTAAACAAACACTGCATGACTTGTCAGTAGTCCAGAGGTGGAACAGAGGTGCCAAAAATTTAGGAGGAAAAGTGGGCCTTACTTGTATTGCCCCAACTTAGTGTATGACTCAAGTAAGCCCTCTGAATTCTTTAAAGAGAGATTAATGGGCATTATATATTACCACCTGAATGAAGACCTCCTCCTAAGAGTTTGAAACACCAAATGCCCACCAACTGTGTGCATGCTGCTTGGATTGATGTATGTACTCCTCTAAATTCTCTGCCCAAATTTTAATTTCCTTTTGATCTTATAGTCCTTCTCTTTCCATTTGGGTCATTAAAGCAAGCTTTGATGGTTGATTTTAGGTCTTTGACCTCATGTATGTAGTCTGTGTTGATGCTCTGTAATTAACGAACATACAGCTTGTGTTGAATTACTTAAGCATATTTCTAGAGAAAATTCTTTTGAATGAGGTTATTTTTTGTCCTGGAGGATATTCTAATTCCATTAGACTGTATTAGTTGGCTGCAGTTCGTCATCTCCAAGGCACAGAAGTCAAAGTCAGCCATGTACCTGCATGCTTGCAGCCGATGGCCACACTCCTTCAGCTCTGCCAACTGTTGGCATCTACAACATCACAGTTTTCTATTTTTTAGGTAGGGGCTAAATAAAGTCCTTTGTTATGATGTGAATAGCCCAGAGAAAAAGGGTACAAAAAATGCATTTCCATTAATAACCTTGGTATAGTTCTGTCAATTTTTTTCAATTGGAAACTAGCTTAGAGCAGGTTTTGAGAGTGCTGCCTGAGACTTGTTTTTTAAAATAATTTCCAAATATTGTTAAAGATTTTGTGTGTCATTGTGAAAAGAATGTTACATTAAGAATTCAAAGGCCCAAATGCTAGCAGGATCTCTGCTCTATAACTTGTGGCAACTGTGGTTATTCTTTCTAGGGCTACATTTTCTTGTGTTAAAATTGAGTGCTCTGAACAAGATCAGGACTTGGTAGGTGGGTCCTGCCTACCAAGAAAGCAGCTGTAGATAACTGCAGGCAATTAACATAGATAATAGGTAAATAAATGGGTGTGGCTATGTCTCAGTAACACTTTATTTACAAAAAACCCACATCTGGCTGGATTTGGCCCATGGATCCATAGGATATTAATCATTGCACTAGATAATAGTTTTCAAACTTGAGTCATTGTTGAAATTCTTGGGTATATTGTTATGTATTGCCCAGGATCACAAATCTCTTGTCATTGGTGTCACAAACAAAAGTCTCTGTCATATCCAGCAATAAGTATTTATTGAGTGCCTGTGAGTCCACTTAGGTGGTCCTTCTGTCCTCAGGTGATCTTGCTCTGCTGTCTTCAGGTCACCTCAGGTGATCTTGCTCTGCTGTCTTCAGGTCACCTGGAGTTGCTGGTCTGGGTCACAGAAGCTGGACAGCTCTACGTCTGGCTGTATGTGTGTGGGTCGGTTGTGGCCTCTGGGTTGGTTGTCTTCCACATATCTCCATGAATACTCTGAAGTTACCATGGAAGCTCCTTCCATGTCAATGGTAGGAACAGAAGAGTTGTGAGCAAAAATGCATGTAACTTCTTCAAGGCTAAATTTGAAACTGGCACAGTGACAATGTCACTTCTGCCCACATGTCATGATCAAAAGCGAGTCATACCAACTGGTTCAAAGCCAGAGGTCATGGCAAGAATGCAGATAGAGTGTCGTTTAACCTTTCAAACTGGGAATGTTTTTTTAAAATCACACTCCTGGGCTCCTTTCCAAAAGGTTGTGATGCAGCAGACCCATAGTCGAGTTCAGAAATATATAGGGGCTTAACCATCCTGGTGATCCTCAGCACAGAGCACCACTCTGTTAAATGCTTTCTAAGGCCACTTGCCACTCCATTTCATTTGAGTCTATGAAATCAAGACTATTTTTTTTTTTAAAAGCACACTTTGCTCTCAGAAAGTTTTTCTAACTTGACAGCTAGTCTCTGCAGTGGATTTGTCTTGCAAGGCCATGAAGCAAGCTGATCATGGCCTTAACAGCTCTGCTGTTCACTCCCACAGAGGGCTGACTTGCCTTACCCTCACCCACTCTTCTCCCTCTTTCACAGACCTCTCTTGTAGGAGCCAACTCATCAGGTGTTCATGGAGGGAAGTTGATGTAACTATCGGTAGGCACAGCTAGACTAAAACCAACTCATTTCACACTGTAGTAGCTGGTAATCAAATGGCATTACATGCTTTATCAATTTATAATCGCTCCCCCCATCTCTTACTCATAAGTCACTGAAAAATTCCTTGATTGTGTAACAGTGGGGAATAATCTTTCTCCAAAACACATGGCACTCTCATTATGCAACTGCTAAACTCAGCATCTTAGGGGCATTTCTCATAAATATTTAATGCTGTATTTTAAAATTTATATTTAGAGGTGATTTTTCTTTTCTCATTTGAAAGAAGATTTTAATTGTGGCATAATGGCTGGTTCTGTCACCATCAATATCTGTGGGTCAATAGTATATTAATGAATAGCAATGTGAGGTCTCTGTTAAGTCACAGCTGTGGTTAGGAGGAACATGGATGCCTGGATAAGCTATTTTGTGAAAACTAATGTCAGCATGTCATTGTCAACCACAGAAGAATTATATTCATTAGTTGTCTTGCTAAAGTAACAAGAATTTCTTTTAAAAGTCCATACAATTAAATTGCTAGCATATAATTAATGCAGCACTAAAAATTTTCAGCTGATTTAAGCGTACATGCAGATTCATGCAGGCTTTTATCTGGTGGGAGGGAATAAAACAGAGCCCAGAGTAGTTTTTATTTATACATTGCATTTACATGGAAATTTTCTTTCACATACCATGAAACTTCTTAGGAAATATATCTAATGACTTTTATGAATACCACCCAGAGTAATTGTACATCATCCCCTAGAGATGGCTAGACTGAGGCCATATTTGTGTTGATATTATTTTTTTTATGTAACCCATAAGAAAAGTTCATATTGTCTCCAATGTTTTTGTGACTTGATTTGTGGATAGTCCCAGTTTTGGGGCCAGGAGTCAACAAAACCCAAACCATCAGGAGTCACTTAAGAGATAAAAACAAAATAATAGAGGGCTACAGTCTTACACCAGTTGGCAAGCTTTTTCTATAAAGAGCCAGGTAGTAAATATTTTTGCCTCTGGGGGCTTCACAGTACCTGTTGCAACCACTGAAGTCTGCCATTGTAGCATGAAAGTTGCCACAAATAATGAGAATATTGACAATTGTAGCTCTATTATAATAATTAATATTTCGTTTTCAAAGATGGGTTGTGAAATGCATCAATTGAAAGGCAGAGATTACCAAAGATCCATCAATATATTGTCTATGAGGAACCTAATTTAATATACAAACACATAATACAAGTTAAAAGGATCAAGAAAGATATACTATGTTAACATTAATAAAAAAGAAGAGGGAATAGCTATATTAATTCAAGAAAAAGCAGACTTAGAAAAATTATATGGGATAAAGAAGGTCATTATATAATTAAAAAGAAGTTCTCTAAGAATACATAATGATTCTTAATGTGTATATGCCTAACAACAGAGTTTCAAAATATATGAGGCAAACTTGTAGAATTACAAGGAGAAAGGACAAGTCCACTATTTTGTTGGAGACCTCTATTGCCCTTCTGTCAGTAAGTGACAGATCCAGCAGGCAGAAAATCAGTAAGGACATAGTTGAACTGCTCAGCATCATCAATCAAATCAATCTAATTGACTCTCCGAGATTATTTTATCCAGATTATTTTACAGTCAAATACATGCTTTTTCCATTCAAGTTCACAAGGAACATTCACTAAGATAAGACCACATTCTGGCCATAAAACACACCTTAACACATTTAAAAGAATAGAAATCCTACAAATTATGCTTTCAGAACACAATGGGATTAAACTGGAAGTCAATAACAGAGAGCTGGAAATTGCTAAAATATTTGGAGACTAAATAGTGCCCTTCTAAGTATCACATGAGTCTAAGAAGAGATTTCCAGGTACATTTAAAAATATTTTTACTAAATTAAAATAAAAATACAATTTCTCACAATTTATGAAATGTAGCAAAATCATTTGATGTACATAAGAGAAGAATTACCTAAAATCCAAAAAGAGGCAGTGGATGAATTTAGCACATGGTTTTAGGTTGCTGACCCTTGATCTACATGGTGATCAATTTGATTCTAAAATAAGCCAAGTTATTTTTTCCATTATATGTTTATAAATCATAGAACCATTTTGAACCACTGAGGCATCTATGACAAAGAAAATAGCATGATAAGTTAGGCAAACTAAACACAGATTCTTGTTATTATTAGAATAAAGCCCCTTAGCGTACATTCCACGGATAGTTGGCATTAGCACTGTCCTTGCTTAAGTGCCACTCCCAAGAAATCCAGTTCTTAATAACTTCATTTAGGCTTCCTCTAAATCAGTTTAATAACTGACAGCCCTTCTTCTCTGATTGCTTCAAACTGAGTTTCCTTTTAGCCTCCATTACAATCCAATATTCACGCAGGAGCCAGAGTAACCTTAAAAAAATCATTTATTTGCTTAAAATTATTAGTGTTTTTTCCACTGCTTTTGTGTTGAAGTTCTTAACATGACCTGCAAGGCCTGGCATAATCTATTGCTATCTTCTCTTAACATTACCTGCTGCTTTTTTTACCATACACTTATCATTTCTTCCAAATACTGAATGATTGTGAAGGAATGACAAATAATTGGTATTAGGAAATCCAAAATCCAATTACACACACACAAAAATGACATCTAGTCTGGGGTTGATATGTTTATCTGGATAAAATAGATTAAGTGGTGCAAATTACATAGTAACTATATAAGGTAACTGACATGAAACCACAGAACCATAACTTTGCCACAGCTGCACAGACTTGAGCTTTTTGGGGAAGCTCATTTTCCGAAAGCTGGCTGCAACTCCAGAGCCGTGCCATGAAATCTGTGGAGGAATGCTCTGAAGCGGTGACTTGCCAGGGTACCTGTAGCTGAAAGATGTCAGGCAGGACATGTTAGTTATAAAGTAGTTACAGCTTAATACCTGTTCCCCTGAAGCCCTGGGACTTCACAGTTTTCTAGAAGGCATCTTGGCATCTTTATCTCTTCTAGATAATTCCTCCTTGCATTAGTTTTCTATAGCTACTGTAACAAATTACCACAACCTTAATGGCTTAAAACAACCAATATTTATTCTGTTATTGTTGTAGTCCACTTTCTTTTGAATTTTTTTTTATTTCTGTAGATTTAGTGGATCTTTATTACTATGTACATGAATAAATTGTATAGTGATGAAGTCTGGGCTTTAAATGAGTTCATCACCCAAACAAATAGTGTACTTTTTATTCAAGAGTTAATTTTCATCCCCATTCTCCTCCAATTCATGCCATTCTGAATCTCCAAAGTCCACTGCGTTACTCTGCATGGCCATGCATATTCATAGCTTAACTTCCACTTATAAGTGAGGACATAGTTCTTAATTCCTGAGTTACTTTACTTAGGACACTGGCCCCCAGTTCCCTTCAAGTGTGTAAGTGTTCCTTTCTCTAGGCATCCATGCCAACATCTATTTTTCTTGACTTTAATAGTGCCATTCTGATATAGGGAATGTGGTATCTCATTGTGGTTTTTATTTGCATTTTTCTGATGATTAGGGATGTTGAGCATTTTATCATATGTTTGTTGGCTATTTTCTCCTCTGCTTATGAGAAACATTTGTTCAGGCCATTTGGCCCTGTTTTAATGAGATTGTTGATTTTTTTTGCTGACTTGATTGAGTTTCCTTGGCTAATGTAATTACTGTATACCTTGGGGGTGACTGTTTTGTTTTATATCTTCCAGGTATACTTTGAGCTCTTTACTTTTTTCTTTTTAAAAATTGTTTTTACTACAAATTAATATGAGGGCACAGGTGTTTAGGTTATATTATTTCATTTCTAAGGTAAAGTTAAAATTGTAGTTGACCCCTCCACCCAGGGGGTGTGATGAACACCCTCACATTGCACACCTTAGGTGAGATCCTGCCAATAGCCCTCTTTCCTCCCTCTGTCCTTTGTTCCTCTCTCTTGCTAGACTATATTTGTGTTTTTCTTTTGTGTAGATGTATAGTTGTTTATATATTGATGTTATATTAGTATTGAGTACATTGGATTTTTTTTTCCATTCTTGAGATACTTTACTAAGAACAATGTGTTTTAAGTCTATCCAGGAAAACCCAAAAGATGCAAAGTCTCCATCTTTTCCTATGGCTGAATTGTACTCCATGGTATACATATACTACAGTTTCTTAATCCATTCATAGGTTGATTGGCACTTGGGCTGCTTCCATATTGTGAACTGAACTTCAGTAAATGTTTTGAGTTCCTATTGTGAACTGAGCTTTGTAGAAGCCGGGAGATGTTTTGCAGCTGGGGGATAAGTCCTTGGGTAGCTCAGCGTTCTGGGGATGAGATGAGATCAGCTCTTAGTGAGCAGGTGTTGGACTTTGAACATTTGTGGTATTTCAGCGTGGGAGTCAAGCCCAGTGGGAAAAGATCACGTGGTGATCCTTAAGCACGTAGCCCTGGCACTCCCCACACCTGCTATCCCCTCAATAAATAGCCATGGTGTAGGTTTCTCAGGGCTCTCCTGCACCTCTGGTGAGCCTCACCTCTTCCAAGCTTGTACTTTCAATCTGCATATTGGCTGTTTCTTGTGTGCAGCGCCAAGAGCATAGCGGCTTTGACAGAGCTTCAGGAAACATTCTGGTACAAACGTCCTTGTGATAAAATGATTCATCTGAGTAGATCCCTTGTAATGCAATTGCAGGATCAAATGGAAGGTTGACTTTTATTTCTTTAAGAATTCTCTATACTGCTTTCCATAGAGGTTGTATTAGTTTGCAGTCCCACCAGCAGTGCAAAATTTTTCTTTTCTCTCCACATCCATCCCAGCATCTTCAGTTTTGGGATTTTGTCATGTGGGCTAATTATTCTTACTGGAGTTAGGTGATATCAAAGAGTGGTTTTGACTTGCAATCCTCTGATGATTAAGGATGATGAGCATTTTTTCATGTGTTTGTTAACCATTCATCTCTTATCTTCAGAGAAGGTTCTTATGTTTGGGTGTCTAAATCCCTAGCAAGACTAGGGAATTTTTCCTCCAATATCCCTCAAATAGGTTTTCAAAACTTTTTGCTTTTTTCTTCTTCTTCCTCAGGGATACCTATGATTTTGAGATTGGGTGTCTTACATAATCCTATATTTCTTGAAAGATTTTTTTTTTATTTCCTTCTTTTAATTTGTTTTTAAAATTTTTGAATGACAGGGTTAATTTGAACGACTTATGAAATGCTTTTTTCTTCTTGGTCTAGTCAATTGCAACAATGGGATGTCCTGGGTTATTGGTCAGGCTCTGAAACTCCCAGGGAGTGTACTTGTACTTCACTTGCATGAGGTAGATGAGGCAAAGCTGAGTTGGGTTGGGTTGGGTAGGTCTGCATCCAGGCTCCCCCAAGAGCAGACATAAACATCATCCCACTGAGGTTTGGGGATTGGATCACAGGTTGCTGGGAGAAGCCTCCAGGGAAGGGTAGAAGCACTTCCACCATGCCAAAGAATCTGCACAAGGGGAGGAGCAGGGAGCAGTTTGGAATTTGCAAAAGTAGGGTTCAAAACTGGGGTTCAAAAGTGGGGTTCAAAGTGGGGTGCAAAGTGGGGTTTTGCTCCCACTTCCCTGACCTGGTTGGTCTCCTTCTGGAGTCTGGCTGTTGGTAGCAGGACTAACTAGTCTGGCCAAGACTGAAGTATGCTCTTGTCCATGGGAGTAGTCAGGCAGGTGTCTCTGGGGAAGGGCAGCAGTGTGGGCCTCATGATCCAGTCATTCTTCAGTTCTGCAGTGGCCCACACCTGCAGTGGTGAAACTTCATCTTGAGACAGATCAAGAGGCACAATTGATCAGATCAAGAGATAGATCAAGAGACAGCACAAGAGCTAGGCTAGGTTTTTGTCTCCCTCCTTAGCCTAGCAGCAGGGCAGTAGTCTCATGGCAGGGCTTAGAACATTGGCTCAGGCTGCAGGTATGCAGAGTTTAGAAGCCCATGGAACTCCATGTGAGCTCAACCTCTGCATGGTCTCCTGGGAGCTCCCCAAACCATAGGAGCTCTGTGGGAGATGAGGGGCTTTTCTGCAGCCAAAACTGTAAAGGTCTGATATGGGACTGTGGAGCCCCAAAGTCTTTGCTTACCTCTCTGCTGAGCCGGGGGCTGGGCACTACTCTGACTCTCGGCAACATTGAGCAGGCAGTCCGACTTCTTACTTCACCCTCAGGGTCTCCCGTTGTTTCTAGGTAATATTCACGTGTTCTTTCTCTGACAATCCATGGGTATTTGGACATCTTGATTCTTCTAGGAAGAAGAGGTGGCACATCAGCCAGCTGCCTCTAGTTAGATATCTTCTAAGCTTGTTTTCTGTTGCTATAAGAGAATAGCACAGACTGGATCATTTATAAAGAAAATAATTTTATTTGGTTCATGGTTCTGAAGACTGGAAAGTCTAACATCTGAGGTGAGGGCATGACAGAGCCATTACATAGTGAGAGTACATGAGATAGAGAAAATGGTGGCTAAACTTCCTTTTTTTTTTTTTTTGCAGTTTTTGGCCAAGCCTGGGTTTGAACCCACCATCTCTGGCATATGGGGCCATTGCCCTACTCCTTTGAGCCATAGATGCTGCCTGGCTAAACTTACTTTTATATCTCCTATTCTTGAAATTAGTAATGACTCATGTGCTAAAGGCATTGATTCATTCATGAAGGCAGACCTTCATGACATAATCACCACTTAAAGGCCCCACATCAATTAAGTTTCTACATGAATTTTTAGGGGACAAGAATTCAACCACAGCCTTCTTCCCCTGGCCCCCAAAACTCATGTTTTTCTCACATAAAAAATACATTCACTTCATCCCCAAAGCTCCAAAAAATCTTAACTTGTTTCATCACCAGCTAAGAAGTCCATAGTCTCACCTAAATTAGATATGCGTGAGATTCAGGGTACAATTCACTCTGAGGCAGATGTTCTCCATCTGTGAGCCTATGAAAATACAAAAAAGTTAGCTAGTTCCAGGTTATAATTATTGGAAAGGCATAGGATAGACATTCTCATTCCAAAAGGGGAAATAGGCAAGAAGAGAGGGGTTAGCTTGGCCCATATCTATCCAAAATCCAACAGAGAAAACATTGTCTTAAAGCAGGAGAATAATCTTCTTTAATATATGTCTTGCTTTATGGATATACTGGGGTGGGGAGAGGCCCCCAAGGCCTTGGACATCCCTGTCCCATGGCTTTACTGGGCTCAGTGGTGTTGGCTTTCTTGGGGTGGTAGCCCCACTTCCATGGCCTTATCAGTCATTGCCCTGCAGGGGACTCTGTGGTGTCTGTGCTTTCGCAGCAGTTTTCTTCCTCGGCTTCCATCAAGTCTGAAGCATCTTTTGAAATCTAGGAGAAGGAAGCCATACTGTCATAGTTTTTCACACTGTGTACCAGTAAAAATAATGCCATGTGAACACCACCAATTTTTTTGCTGGGGCCGGGTTTGAACCTGCCACGCCCTGTATATGGGGCCAGTGCCCTACTCCTTGAGCCACAGGTGGAGTCCTAAACTCCACCAAGTTTTATGGCTGTACCTTCCAGAGTGGAATACTGAGCTATTGGGCCCTCCTGAGCCATGGCTGGGGCAGCTTAAGGGCATTGAAGGGAAATTCAGGGAGCAGAGACCCATAGTGGTGCTGAGCTGCGAGACCATGGAGGTCACCATGACCATTCCTTGAAACCATTCTGTTCTCCTAGAGTGGAGGACATCACATGGTGAAGACATGTGAGACAGGAAGAAAATGGCAGGCAGACTTGCTTTTGTCATGAGCCCTTCTCACAATAACTAACCCCCTACCACATAATAGTGTTAATTCGTTTGTGGGAACAGAACTTTCATGACTTAATCACTCCCAAAGGCCCCACAGAAATTAAATTTCAACATAAGTTCACGGGGGAACAGGACAGACATTCAAATCATAGCACTTAAAGTTCCAGAGGACAGAACTCCAAAATCAGTTCCACTGGACTAAGGTCAAGGTTGCCAAAATTGATTCCTTATGGAGGCTTTGAGAGGAGGACTTTTTCTTTTTTCCTTTTTGAGCTTTCAGTGGCCACCTGTATTCTTAGGCTTGTGAATCCTTTTTCTATTTTCAAAGAAAATACATCACTGCAATCTCTGCTTCCACTGTCACCTCGCTTTCTCACCTGAATCTGATCTCCTTTGCTCCTTTATGCGGATTCCTGAGATTACAAACAGGACCCACCCGAATAATCCAGGATATCCTTCCCCACATGGGTCTTTAACTTAATTATGTCTTCAAAATTCCTTTTGCTGTGTAAGATAATATTCCCAGGTTCAGTTTTAGAACATCATCACATTCAGGGGTCATTATTCAGCCCCCACACTGCTCACCCTCCAGGTCTTGGTTTCAGGATTTCTCTCCAGGGAGGATAGCTGGATGCTGTGGTTTACATGTGCTTCCTCAGTTGTCTCTTTCTTCAAACTCTCCCTTTTTATTTTATCTCCACTATTTTCTGGTTTAATACCTGCCTTTCCCACCACACTTAAAGCTCAAAGAGGTCAAATAGCCTATTTTGTTTATTATTGTTGAAGAAATGAACGGGTGATGTGGGGATGCATTTTTATATTTGCCGCAAAAGAGCACAGCTTGGTTTCCTTAAGCAAGTTAAATTTATGACAATGACACATTTGAAGTAAGATCTTATTTTTAGCTTGTGTTTTCCTGCGTGCTTTCTTTTAGAATAGGCTGTGGGAAAGCGCAACTTGAAGTCTTTAGGAAAATTTTCTTTTCGGCAAGGGGAAAAAAACCCTAAACTTAAAGCCCTATGAGCATGTTAGTTACAAAGTGCTTTAACATTTTTTCATTTGTATAAATTCATGTATAAGTCAAATTTTGTTTCTTGTGCATAATGTGTAGTGGTGAGAGTATTTAGGGTCTTTATCACCCAAGTGCAATACATTTTGAACTATAGCTACCCTATTCTGCTATCAACATTGGATTATTTCCTTCTAACTGTATGCTGCACCCTTTAACCCACTTCTCTTCACTGTTCCCCTGCCACTTCCTCCCTCAATCTTTCTCAATCTTTGTTCTCTACCTGTCCACTCTGCCTCCATGTGATCAAATGTTTAGCTCCCATATATATTAATAAGTGAGAGTATGCAATATTTGTCTTTTTGTGTTGATTCACTTCACTTAAAATAATGACCTAGGGTTCCAACCATGTAGCTACAAAAGAGATGATTTCATTCTATTTTAGACTCAAATAGTGTGTGTGTGTGTGTGTGTGTGTGTGTGTGTGTGTATCACATCTTCTTTATTCATCCATTGATAGGCACTTAGATTGATTCCTTACCTTTGCTACTATGGATGGTGTGTTAATAAACATGCTAGTGTAGAAAGTCCTTTGATATAATGACTAATTTTTCTTTGGGTAGATGACCAATAGTGGGATTGCTGGACCAAATGGTAACTCTATTTTTAGGTATTTGAAAAATCTCCATACTATTTTCCATAGTGGAGTTTACATTCTCACCAACAGTGTGCATAAAATTTCTTCGTCTCTGCATCTTTGCCAAAATGTGTTATTTTTGTATTTTTAACAATAGATATTCTGACTGGGGTAAGATAAGATCTCATTGTACTTGTGACCTGCATTTTTCTGATAGTTACGTTGAGCATTTTTCATATTCCTGTTGGCCATTTGTACCTACTTTTGAGAAATCTCAATGTCCCTTGTCCATTTTTTAATGGTATTATTTGATTTTTGCCTATTGTTTTAAATTCTTATATTTCTGGATATTAGTTTCCTGTGGAATTGGTTGCAAATATTATTTTCATTTTGCAGGTTTGTTCACCCTGTTGTTTTTGCCTTTGGCTGTGTAGAAGCTTTTAGTTTAATTCAATACTGTTTATCTATTTTTGTTTTTATTGCCTGGGTTTTTGATGTCTTAGTCATAAATTCTTTGCCTAGATCAGTGTGAGTTTTCCCTAGGTGTTCTTCTAGCATTTTTATAGTTTTGGGGCTTATTCTCAAGTCTTTAATTCATTTTGAGTTTATTTTTGTATGTGGTGAGAGATAGGGGTCCAATTTCATTCTATTGCATGTGGCTCTCCGGTGTTCCCAGCACTGCTTATTAAAGAAAAGTCTCCTTTCGCAATGGACACATATGTTTTTGTCAGTTTTGTTAAAGATCAATTAGCCATAAATATGTGACTGTATTTCTGGGTTCTTTATTCTGTTCCATTGTTCTGTGTATCTATTTTTATACCAATACCATGCTCTTTTGTTTATGATACCCTTGTAATATATTTTGAAGTCAGGCAATATGATGTATCCAGCTTTATTTTTACTATCCTTGAAAAATGAGGGTACCAAAAAACCAAAAAGGAGTTCAAGTCATGGCAGGAATCTTACTAAACTTGTTAGAATTTAAAATCCAGGAAAACAGACAAATACTATGCCAATAAGAAGTTAGTATAATAAGAATCATCAGTAGAGAAAAGAGATATCTTTGCAGTGATGGTGATAAGTAAAGTAGCTAAGCATTTGGGGATAGGTTCACTATCTTTTTTTATGTCTTTATCTCTCTCCCCAGGTTAAACTCTCCTTAACTGTTGATCTGATTGTTTCTACTAGTCATCACTCAGGAGAGGCTCTTTATTAAGGAGAGGTTTTGACTAGATTGTATGGAGACAGACCAGCTTAGATGTATGGCATTTGGACCAAACATTTCTGATCTGTTAGAGGTGGCATAGGCAGGGCCGGCTTCATGGGCATATACACATGGTCTGTGCTTAGAAAGTCTCCACATTGGGCTTAATACTGTCTAGTTGTTGTCTAGAAATTATTTATCACTTTTTAACAAGAGAACAATGTTCAATTTTTATTTTGCACCAAGTGCCACAGATTATGTAGCAAGTTATATTTTATGGATAATGGTGAACAGTACCCATGAATTCTCTCAGGGAGGAGCTGTCGTGTGCACAGGTTTTCAGGCTTCCCAGAAAAGGAGGGGTAACCTGAAAGTATCTTGCTTGGATTCCCAGAACACAAGTACGAAAGTAGAAACAATAAATTAAAACTTATTAAATTCTTCCATAAAATTTAGAGTCTCTCTGCTAGTAAAATTTGGTGATACAATTAAAAGACAAATGAATATTTTAATGGTCCATATATCCTTTCTATAGTCACTCTATGATATTTTTAAAATGTAAATTTAACAATCCACCTAGAGAATTTGTTTAAATGATATAAACAATTAACATCAAGGGAATATAAAAGGTAAGTAAACACATGAAAACATGTTTAGCCCACTCATCTAGAGAAATCCAAATTTATTTATTTTTAAATAATTTTATATTTTTTCAGAGATATGGTGGTTTATTTTACCCAAACCAACTTTTGTGTCTTAGTAGATTAAATATTTTCCTTTCAACATTTTAAGCATTTATTTATTTTTAATTGTATAAAAATTGTATATATTGTATGTGACCTGTTTAGAAATATGTGCACATTGTAGAATGGCTAAATTGACATAATTAACATATGCATTATCTCACATACTCAAAACTTATTCTCAGCAATTTTCAGGAAGATAAGGCTGTTCTTAACTATAGTCACCATGTTGTATAAGGGATCTCTTGAAATTACTCTTTCTATCTGACTAAATTTTGTGTCCTTTGATCAACATCTCCTCAGACCTTCCCTGGCTCTATTCCCCAGCTCCATTCCCTGATAACCTTTTCCTCTCTGTTTCTAAGTTAGACTTTTGCAAATTCCTTATATAAGTGAGATCATACAGTATTTTTCTTTCTGTGTCTAGTTTATTTCACTTAACAAAATGTCTTCCCAGTTTATCCATGTTGTCACAAATGACAAGATTTCCAAAATAATATTCCTTTATGTATATATACAGCATTTTCTGTTTCCATTTATTATCTTAGGTTGATTATGTCTTGGCTATTGTGAAGAGTGGTGTATTGGATATGGGAGGATAAATATCTCTTTGACATACTGGACAGAAGCCCAATAGTAGGATTGCTGGGTCATATGGTAGTTCTATTTTTAAATTTTTGAGAACTATAAAAACCCATATTTAAATAACATAGCATATTTACTTGTAAATTTTAAGTGTGTAAAAGTGATAGTATGGTCATCAGCAAAGAGAAGAAGGCTGTCTTATCTGTTGAGAAGTGGGTTAATTGGTGCAATGGACTTAATAATACTTATTTTCTTAAATATATATTAGCAATACTATTTCTGAGTATTTGTCTTAAGAAAATAAAGTTATATAAAAAAGAAAATAAATTTAATGTTTTTGCTGTATAGCTGTTCTTTGAAGCATTGTTAATACCTGATCCTATATATACACAATAACATAATATATTTGTATGTATATATGTTTACACACAGTGTGTAGAAGAATATATATTGAAAATATAGTGGTTGATGGGATTACAAGTGACTTTAAAATATGCAATTAAAAATCACTGTTATTCAAGCATTTGTAAAAGTTAGTGTTAAGTGGTGAAAAGAGAATTCCAAGGATAACTTTATCAGGAAAGGAAACTATTTCCTCCATTTTTACTCACTTCCAGGACTAAGTGACTCAGTTCCAGGACTAAGCCTAATCCATCCCAGGGCTCCTGCTGCTCAGGATAAGTAAGCTACAAAGACCTTCAGATTCCTCTATATGTGGGAGAAAACCACAAATAGTGCTGAGGTCTTAGAAATGCTGGTAGCTAAATAATTCAGTTGTTTTAGGATTTACTTTAAGCCAGTGATTTAAAAATGTACAGAATGGATTTACATCCAAGAAAGTATATCACTTCCTAATTTATGATGAAAAATGGGTAATTCCCTGAAAGTATATAACAAGAGAGTACTGCTAAGTAAATTATGGCACATTTGTGAAGTTATTTAAAACCCCACATCCAAAGCTATTTTAAAATACAGGAATATGGTTAGCCTTCCTAGATTTGTTTTATAAAAATTTAAGCCTGTTAAGGATATCCTACTATATTCCTTTGGTAAGTAGAATAATTCTCCTCCAAAGATGTCCACATTAGTCCCTGGAACCTGTAAAGTTAGTACTGGATGTGACAAATGGGATCAGGGTTAAAGACTTTGAGATGACACTAAACTGGATTATCTGGGTGGGCCTGATGTAGTCATAAGGAGCCTTGACAACAGATAAACTTAGCACATTGTGTTTAGGGAGAGATGTTTCTGGATTTGAAGGTGGAAGAGGCAACCACAAGCCAAGGAATGTAATTGACCTTAGAATCAAGTTAGAAAAGAAAGAAATGGATTCTCTACTAGAGGCTCTGCAAGGAAGTACAGAACTGCCAAAATCTTGATTTCAGCCTGTGTTGTACTTCTGAACTACTAAACTGTAAGACAATAAATTTGTGTTGTTTTAAGCCACTGTTTGTGATAAGTTGTTATAGAAAAAATAGGCAACTAATACTGTTCCTCTCCATGAAAAAGATAGAGAGGGAGACAATGAGAGAGATACTACCCTTACCCTGGAAAAATAGTCCTGGAGTTCGAGAAGACATGGAGGCCATGAGAAAAACAAGGTCCTGAATCTAAGAAAAGATAGCAAGATTATGTGGGGGAAATGGCAGCACCCACCATGAGTCTACATACATGGGATCAAGAATGGGTTTGAAGAGTTATTGGGAAGCAGCAGAAAGCCACAGACTGGAAGGGACCATGCAGAGAACAAGAAATGTCACAGGGTGATGCCAATTTCTTGTCCCTTCTTTCCTTTCTCCACCACCTTGATATTTTGTAAACTTCTCAAAAACTCCCTTAATCCTAGAAAGGAGTGAAGAGAGAAGCTCCAAAATGACTCAGATTAAAAGATTGAATTTTTTTGCCAAACTGATGAGATAGAAGTTTTCTGTTAGGTAAGAGAAATTAAGTAAGTTATATTCTTCCAGAGCTGAGTTTGTGGCCTGAAAGGGAATGCACAAAATTAGATTATCAAATGATACTCACATGAACTAGAAATCTAACCCTGGATCAAATTTTGGTAATAATCTCAAGCATATAGTTCCCAAGAGGCACAGACAAAAGCAGAAAGTGGCAGGAGACATCAAGGGTAGTTCCTCAGGTCTTTACCACAACAAACTTTTTTTCCTTTGGCCAAAATAATAGAGGAGGTCTCCATATGAGCTCATGTGGGATTTTCACAATAGGGACTATTTAAATTATGAAATGTTATCATTTATATCCCAGTTATTAATTTATATTACAGCAAATATGGCATTCTTTTGGGAGCCATGACTCACTTACCTACTGTAGGTAGGTACACACTGTAGATTCTGGAAATGGACTTATTTATTATAAATTTATAAACAATCCTTTCGCTATGGATATCCTTCTAAGGGTATACTTAGGTAATATCTCTTTCTGTTAGGAAATTTCATTAGTCTAATCACCAAAATTTTGGTTGACCTAGAAACTATGTAGTTTCATCTGTTCTTTTTATTTACCTTGGGGGGGCGTCTACAGCAAAGGAAGTGAAAGGATCATTAGCTAGTGGCTTAAACTCCTTTCTCTCCCTGAAAACTTATAACAACTGTGGTAACTTTTTGGTATATCCCAGAGAGAGAAAAGACTTTAGAAGTTAGTAAAAGACAAGTAAGAAGACGAAAGATAATGTGCAATATACTTTTCTGTATGATCCTCAATTTTTAAGGGGTATTCACTTTTCATGAGTAAGTTATGTACAATTTGTGATACTGTATAAAACCTTAATATAAGGGATAAATTAAAAATTGGGGACAAGTCTGGGGTTTATCTTGTTGCACAACTGATTTGTAGCTTGCACAGTGGATTCTTGCATAGCATAGATTTGAAGTGTGAGACGGAGCAGAAACCATGATTGTGGTCCACTCTTCTACCAGAGGTGCACGTGAGGGCAAAATGGACAAATAGTTAATCACCAAGTCTTCCATATTGTGGAATATTACTACAGAGATTTTGGGAGGGAAAATGATGGGATCAGAACGAGTAAGGATGTTAAACAGCTTGACATGGGCATAGTCTTTCTTTATCCATAAATATGAACTTCCTAAAGAGAAACTGATATTTCTTGAACAATCTTCTTGTCTTTAGAAGAGACCCCAGTGATAGATTATTCCCCCTCAGACCACCCTCCCCCCCAAAACACACATTCTGAATCTCCCTTTTTCTCTATTTCAAGAAGAGTTAGATTGAACCTCATGCTAGAGATTCTCCCATGGATCACAGGAAGAGAAACAGCTTTTACAGAGTCCTAATTAGAGACAGTGTTGCAGGTGCTTTTTTTTTTTTTTTTTAAGAGTTCCTTCAATAGCATCAGCTGCTACTATGTGGCAGGCTTAGATCTGAACTCTGTCATCCACCTCTCTAGCCTCAGAACGGAGGACCCGAGTAACTTATGTCCAAATTGATAGTTCCTGCAAAATAATCTGGAAGAGATTTTCCATTCCAGAATTTATATATACATATGTTTTTATTTATATTCTTTATTTTTCTACTCTGGAAGATTACAGCATTACCTTTGTATGAATTTTAAATGCAAACCTATACCATTGAATTACTATAGATAAAAAGGTTTTGTAGAGAAGTCTGACATTAAGTCCCATTTTATTGTTTCTATGCATTTTGGGTTCTCATTCAATAACCAAACTGCCTACAAACTTCTGGAACATAGCCTATTTGTAGCCTGGAAATGTAAATAAGTCTAAATATAATTATCAGACTCACTTATTCATGAATAAATGTCATTTCTTGAACTAATTTACATGTTCATTCTTGTTAGCAGCATGCAACCTTTAATGACCTTGATGCCCCGGTTAGATTGGCCTATTTTGCCCCAGCAGGCCATGACACCCTGAAATGTTCAACTTAGAATTAATAATCTACCATTGTAATTAGTAGCCCAGTAGAAATAAAAAGATCACAGCTAAAGTCATAGCTATTTATTTAAGAACAAATTATTAAGTAGGTGTTCAAGATTGTTTCTGTGCTCTCAACCTCAGAGAGTGTCCTTGTAAATTGCAAGTTTGTTCTCTCCAACATAAAAAGACTCAGCAGCAGCAATAAATATATTCTTTAGAGGGAAAATATAGCCACTTAATTTGGACAGTTGGCTTGATCAAAAAGTATTGTTCTGGTCCTATGTGAGCAAACTATACACACACAGACAAATACACAGGCTCACCTATACACATGATGAAAGCGGTGGCTGGGGGTGTTTTTCAGTTGATAACTATTCTATTATTGAAGATTAACATATAAATGCATTCTAGGAAAATGAAAGTTTACAGAAACAATTGGTTTGTGGATGAATCCATATCTGATTCTTCGATCAATAGCTAGGTAGCTGTGAAAAATATGGTGTTCAAATACAAATAACTCTATTCTTAGTATGGGTGATGGGTCAAAGAATAAGGATCCCCAGGTTAGAAGAGAGACAATCAGACTTTAATACCACATTTAACTGGGACTGGGATGTACGAGATTGGTTTGCTCAGAATGAATGTAATCCATGTATCTTCTCTTTGGAGAGGAATGTTCCCTGCAATGTGAAAGAGTCTAGCCAGAATAGGAACTCATGTAGCTTAAGTCAGACTTACTAAACAAGTAAGTTCTTTTTTTTTCAAGGTACTGAAGTTTAAGAGAGGCCAAACATTTACGAATGTGGCTAATCCAGTTCTCTCTGGTATTAACCCGATGTTTGTACTGAAGAGCCTGTTTTCAGACATCTATCATTTTTCTTACATTTCCTTGGCCTCATCTGCCCTGTAACCCGAGCCACAGCTGCCAGACTTTGAACAGGCCTGTGGTTCTACCATTTGGAATGCTAGAAGAGCCAGCTTATTAACCTAAGTTTGAAAGTTTTTCTTATTTTCAATTTTAACCATACAATGAGTAGAAGAAAGGAAATAAAGGAAAAAAACCCCAGCTCAAGGTAGAAGTCCTATCATATATAGCTTCAGCTAAGAGTGGACATATCTCCAAGATTTACTCTATGTTCTGTGCTGCAAGATATGGTGTAAACCTATTCTTTTTCTGAATTATTTTCCTCCAAACATATCTGTTTCATGGTTTATTCTAATGGTTTTAAGTAATACTCATGTTTCTTTCTCCTATTTTTTAAAGAAAAGATTCCCCGGGTTGATGGAATGATCGATAATTGCTATTTATCAAAAACAACTTACTCTCTAAGCTAGTGGATAGAAAATCAAATAATACGCTCATACAGGATGAGTCTTTAAAATCATTTGCTTAAAAAGACCAACTCTCCCAATAGGATATTATTCCTCAACACGATGGCAATCTTTTCTAATCAAATTGAACAGAATTATTTCCTTCTGCTCTATTCAAAACCACCTATTGGCTGAAGAACTTCTTACCTTTTGATGGAATAAGCTCTAGACATAGTACAGTTAATAAAAGAAATTCTGTCTAATGGTTAAAGCTGGGAATTAAGTTATAATTTTCTGGTGTAATTTGGTCATACAGAAGTTTTATATAGGTCTTGATTTTTTGGTTTACTTATCATATCTGAAAAGCATTGCTAAGCCACTAAATAAGATTACTGATCTCATTATTAGAAAATTATTCTTAATCTCTGAGAGGTCTTTTGCATGGGGATAATTATTTGTGTTCACATTTAATGATGGATTGTAACTCATTACCCATTTAGTTCTATCTTTTATACTATTTCTGTACTTATGGCAAAATCTTGGGTTTCCCACATAAAAATTATGTAACTTTAGGGAAGGAATCATATTTCTACATACTTCAATTGAATTTCCTTAAGTAGCTGAGAAAAAGATACTGTATAAATTGGCTTATGTAATATTTAGTGGAGACCAGTTGGGAATAAGTTGTATCACTTGATAGCTATACTGTTCTCCAAGCTTCCCCATGTTGAAAAGTGAATAATCCTGCTATAATTTCACTAATTCACTACAATTTATTCCTAGGTATATCTTTTGCTTGAATTTCTTCAGTCACTCAAAGCTCTTTTGATTTATATCTGGTTCTTTTGATGTTGAGAAAACTTTTCATTTCCTTCAAATGAAACTTCAGAATAAAGGAAGTTACATCGAAGCTGTTCCTCTAAAGAAAAGGCACCTGTACCTCAAATGAACTCCATTTCTGCAGTGATTTACTGAGAGAGGAGTGATGATGTGGTACACAGAAAGTACTCCTGATGAATTACAAACAAAAGCTAAACAAAAGGAAGTAACCCACACTTTGTATGTTGATGTTTCAAGAACAGAGATGAATTAGTCATATCTCATATTTGATAGCACACGACTAACATGTATCTTTTCAATGCTTCTCTCTTATTTATTTATCCAGACGCCCATCCTTATATAAAGTCACCTAGTCTGTGTTTGATGCAAGTCCTAGGATATGTATGAATCCTTGAAAAAATATGTTATATAGCATATTTAGTTTTTTTCCTATGTAGTATTATGTTATATGTTCATGCCACTTTTCACTATTTTTATCAACACTCTGTTTTAAAGCTCTACCTACCTTGATGGATCATTGCTTAGAAGCACTACAGAGGACCATACAGTGTTATACAGTATGTATCCATCACATTTTACTTATCTCTTCCCTGAATAATGGACTTCTGGGCTGCTCTGAACTCCTTGCTCTCACAAATAACATGATGTATCATTTTTACATATAGCTCTTCCCTTTTAAAAATGAGACTTATCAGCACATGTATCCTGGGGTAAAATTGTTGAGTCATATCATGTAAGTCTTCGTACACTTATTAAGTATTGAAACTACTCTGGAAAAACTGCAAATTTACATTTCCACCGAATGTGGAGAAAGATTTTCATTTGTGCATATATCTCCAATACTTGGTATATTGGTTATCAATTTCCGTGTAACAAATCACCTCAAAGCTTTGTGACTTACGACAATAATATTTGTTTTCTCACAGTTTCTGTGCATCAGGAATTAAGAGTGTGGCTTAGGTCTAAGTGTAGGAAAACTGTGAGCTGGGGTGATGGTCTCATTTGAAAGCTCAATGGGGGGGAGGATTAACTTCTAAATTCATTCGTATGGTTGTTGGTAGGATTTGGTTCTTTGAGGGCTGTGGGACTGAGGGCCTCCATTTCTTCATGGCTGTTGGCTAGGGGCCTTCTTCAGTTCTTTGCCACATGCACCACTCTGTCAGGGTGCTCACCACAGCATAGCTGGCTTCCCTCAGGGCAAGCAATGGAGAGAGTGAGACAGCAAATGAGACAAGCCACACTCTTTGTAATCTAATCTTTCTAGTGACATTCTCTCCTTTTTTTTTTGCCATATGGTATTTGTTAGAAGTAAATCAGTAGATTTAGACTCTCCATTCTCTGCCCCAGCTGAATCATTAGGAGGCAGTCACGTGTGACACTCACAGAAGTAGATTTTAGAATTAAACAACTCTGCGTCTATCTCCTGGTTCTGGTTCTGCCTCATTATGTGATCCCAGTCAAATTTACTTGCCTAAAGCTCAGTTTTCTCATTAGTAAAATTTGGATAGTACTAGCATCTATGAAGTAGATTATTTTGAAAATTTAACAAAAGGCAACATAAGAAAGGCTTAGCAAAAGGTGTATGACACATAAGAATTTCTCAACCAGCATTTCCTATTATTATTTTAATTAAAGCGTGTCTTTTGATTGGAGGTTCAACTTGAGAGTGTGATGGCAAAAATATAACTAGGGTGCATATCCTGCCAAAATGAAAAGGAATGGAAATGAGATGACAGGGAAATGGAGGAGAGTGCTGACAGACAGGATTGAGAAAGTTACGAAAGAATCTGAGTCTACCTGGTGTATGGTCAGAAGAGATTTTTTGCTTTAAGCTTTGAATATTTTTTAAATGTATCCCTGAGAGAAGAACACTAGATGGATATGTATTGTTTTAAAAGATGAAAATGGAATGTGAGTTTCAGTTAGAGAAAAGTGTGGCTAGAAAGCATGAAATAAGCTTGATTTCAAGAAGTTACACATTGGCAGAAATAATCAGTTATCATGAGTAATACTAGTTCTTAATTATTTGGGATTATTCTACTTATTCAAATTTCTCTAACACCAGAAAAAGTAGATGCTAGTGAGCAAATCTTTTCTTCTCCCTGTACAGAACAGTCAAGGAAGCTGCAGTTTGGCATGAAGACAAGGAAGGTGAAATAACACAACCAGTAAAAGTACTTCATACCTGTGTTTTAGAAGCAGCAAACACCTGGTGTCAGAAGCCAGTGAGGCCACCCTGACAAGGGATCTCTCCACATGTCCTGTGTTTACAGTGTTCCCATCAGTCAAATCTCAAGTGTCTGCCTTCGGTGGCAGTGCTGGCAGACTAGTGTTTTACTGCTATGCATTATTCATCTCAACATAAAGGATAAACTCAGCTCTGTAACCACTGCCTGAGGGCCCTGAGAGGCAGAGGGGAATATGTGGTTTTGGAATTGTGTTTCTTTAGGAGCATAGAAAAAGCAGACTAGCCATCAGGACTTACCACTATAATTCAGTTAGTAAAGTACGTATAATTAAGATATTATTCAGAGGTTACTTCTTATGGTAAGTAGAAAAAAAGTTCTAGAAAATACCAGAATGATTTCTAGGAAAGACCAGAGCAGACACAATTATGTCTAGAATTAATTTAGACACAATTAGTTTTTGCTTCAATTCTATGCAAGATTTACTCAAATTTTTGGACAAAAAATTTGGACAAAGAATTCTTTTGGACAAAGAATTTTCAGTTGATCAGCCTGGTAATTAAATAAGGAAATTACATGAAAAATGCTGAACTATGTTAAAAAAGCCCAAAGTGTCCTGTTTGAAATTTCAGCTTTTGAAGGGTAGTGAATTAAGCAGTCAGATAGTTAACACTTCACAGAACTTAAGAAAATAAATTTATGTGGTGAAGATGACTCAGATGATTACTGTACACCTGTGTCTGAGTCCTTTGGGTTGCTATGAAAAAATACCCTAGACTGAGTGGTTGATCAACAACAAATATTACAGACAGCCAGTTTTTGATGTTTGGTTTTATACATATTTTTTATTCTTTAATCTTCAGTCATTTTTCTACGTTGCATTATCTATTTTTATTTTTTAAAAGTTGTAGACAAATTTATTTAGCTGACTTTAACTTATTATTTATAGTAATGTTGCAAATTATTACTATAGGCTATAGTTTGCCTTTAATTTTTTAAATGATTTTATTGGCATAAGAAAGTATTTAATGTGGCTGATTGAAAAATTTTTACTTTTATGCTTCATTTATCAGTATTTTTCATCTGAAAATAGTTACCATAGTTCACCATATTTTTTAGTACTTCATTGCTTTATATTGAAATATTTATCTGGATTTTATTTTGTGGTTTATAGATTGAGACAAAGATCAATGGTTGGTTGCTAATCACCTTTTCCCTACTAAATGAAAATATCATATTTATCATTAATGGTGATACTTATTTGTCTTTGGATTTTCTGTCTATTCTGTTGACCTGATTATTCTTCCTGTGGTAGTTTCACACGGTTTTAATTACGTCAGGTTTATAACACGTTTTGGAATCTGAAGGTGATAACTCCCTGCTGCACTTAGCAGAGTCCTACCATCCTTTAGGTTTTCGGTTAAAAAGACTTCTACTTTAGGGAGTCTTCCCCTTATCCTCCCAGCATTTCTAGGGTAGGTCTCCATGTAATACTCTCTGGTTAATCTCATGAATTCTAGGTGGAGAATGGGTTCAAATTCTGATCTATGGTTTTTAACCTTGTGACTCTGGGCAAGTTAACCTCTCTTTTTTAGTTTAACACTTTCAAAATATAGATTAAAAAAAACCTATTTTCCCAAATAATGGTAGGCAGTAAATGAATATATAGTAAGCGTATACATGAAGAGATTAAAGCAATACTCGACACATACAAATAGTTGCTATTTTAGACATTATTACTATCATTAGTGTACATAACTGTACACTTGTAGGTATGCTTGTTCAAGTCCAGTTTACATCATAGATTATAAGCTTTATGAGAGTAGGGTCTTCATTTATTCATCACCATATATCAGGTCCTGGGCACATGGATGTGGATATAAATATTTGTTGAATGAATGATTATTTATTGCTTAATTTCTCTATATTCTTATTTTTTCATCCTTTTTATACTCTTGTAAACTTTGATAAAGCCTTTCAAGAGACAGTGCTCTTTCATTTACTAGGCAAAAATTAAGGCGCTGACAATTTTATCTCTGTTTTAATGATACAGTTTAATATCTTCATTCACTGTTTTCCTCAACTGGGTGTTTTAACCAGACACCCAGTTTTATGGTGTAGGCATTGGTTTAATACTATCTCTTCTGTGATTTTTATCATACTATCTCTTCTGTAATAGATTTTATTTTTTCTTTTTGGTCTTCATCTTGCATTATTTTAATCTTAACAGCAGATACTGGCTGAATGGGATAGGGAAGAAAAGATTTCTCATGTTCAACAAGATTCAACATCAAACCCTGCAAATGCTTCGATTTCCAGAGGTGGGGGCTTCCCTCCCATTGCCTTTTGGCATTCTCTTGCTGCCAGGGTGCTTCAGTTGTACTCTTGGACATGTCTGTGTTACTTAATCTTTTTTAGCACATACAATATTAGTGACAATTTCAGCCTTTGGGAATGCCTATGATACATGCTTGCTAGAGTGCTCTCTGTGAAACATTTTGGTTGAACAAGTGAAAAATAGTGCATGGGACAGTGTTCCTGCTAGAGGACTTTTTCATGGTTTATTGGGGATGACAGCAAGTAGAAGAAAGCCCAGCCCTGCTGTGACAGCGCACACCTGTTAGAAATAAAGTACTGTCCCAGGGAACCTGGATGTCCCCACGATAGACCTGGAGAGGAAAATTGTCATCAGAGAGGCAATTCCCTGCCTCGACTTCCTCTAGCTATAGCTTCCTCCTCACTGCTCATCCGCTGTCAACCTGCTGCACTGGCCAAGTGATGCCACACAGTAAAGCTCCTACCTTCTCTCTTCTTCTGGGTCTAAAGGGTTTATTGTGAACTCAGACAAACTCTGATAGAAACTATCTTAATTCAACATGGAAGTAAAAAACTTTATTCTGTAAAGATGAACAAATGGAGGAAAACAGAAGCTAGAGAAGATTTAGAAATTACAAAAAAAAAGTCCATCTGAGTCAGTGTCTTTCTGCAAATCGGAATTTCTAAGAGGAATGCAGTGAAACTATAGAAAATGTTGAATTTGCATTGCCAATGACTTCGGAGAGAAGTTAGCTTGTAAAAGCAGAGAGGGCCATCAGGATAAAGGCAGAGAGATCCAGACAGGTTACTCAGACTCTGAAAGCTACCACTGGGCTGAGTTTATCCCCTTTAACCTAGGCCATGATAACAGTTTCCGGTCAGGGTGAGACATTTAAATGGCAAACCACTGCGCTTACTGCCACCTTCTTCATTCCTATTTAGATTTGCTGTAATTTCTCTTCCCATTTAGTACTAAAAGAATAACAACTTTAGCTCATTTTCAGTAGCTCTGGTATTTCAGATGCGGATGCAGAGTTGGTTTGACTCAACTCCCCTTGGAAAGTATTCAGAATATATGAGGTCTAACAATTAAGTTTGGGAAATCATCTCTGAAAAAATATTATATACCTCATTGCTAAATATCACTATAGTCACTTTCAAAGTACTCCCTTTGGGAAGGTATGCACTAATGCTAGCACTAGTTCAATCTTCAAAGCAATTTTGCAACTTTTTTCCTGTAATGGCCATCAGAGTTGTTATCATATGAGGTCTGACAATTCCCGAATTCATCCTAGGAAAAGTGCTGTGAATGGTGGACTAGGTACTGTCACCTACAGACATATAAATAGATCATATATATATATATAGATAGATAGATATCAGCAAATACTCCAATGGATATTTTTTCCACTGAAGTATGTTGGAGTTGGTCTGTTGGTATTTATTGGGACTACACTGATTAGAGACTAAAACATTCTGCAATTTTATATGCATCTCATCATTACTGTCATTTTTTACATTTTTATTTTATTACTGAACACCATCCCGTATATACTTATTGGTTTCAATATCTATCCAGTCATTCTAAGTTGAATATTCCAGGCAAATAGTCACATTTGCAAATAGTGACTTTTTTTCTTTTTCTTAATACATGTGCTTATTGTTAAACTTCAGAACAACATTGGACAATACTATGTTATTTGGGTCAATTTCTTTGTTTCTTTTTGATTTCAGTGAAAAGAGTCATGTTTTTTGCCTTAAATATGATACAGTAGAAGCTCTGTAAGTTGACCTCTCAAGGGACTGTAACAAACTGGTCAACATACAGATGTGGTCAACATCAGGAACTAGACCTACACTGATATGTACATGTGCATGTCTGGTTCATGAAAATTAAGTCAACTTAAGGGGGTGGTCAGTGCAGGGAGGCGATCAACTATGGAGTTTCTACTGTAGATACTTTTTTGATATTCATGTTATTCAGCACATCACAGATGTATATCCGTTGACTTATGTTAGGCTATAAAAAATCAGAAAGGAATGTTAAATTTTTCTCTTTGATTTATTAAAGTAATGAGTTATATTGATAGCGTTCATGGTATTGAACCTTTCGTTTTCCTGAAACCAAAGCCCTTTGGTCAAAGTGTATTATTCTTTAATAGAATGCTGTATTCTGCTATTTTTATTTTGATTTCTTTGTCGTTATTTGTACTTTATTACATTGAGGTCAGCAAAAAATAAATTGTAAAATTTCTACAATTGGAAGATATTAAAGTTTGCTTTATGGCTAAGAGTGTGAACTGTTTTTGTAAATATTCATTGACATTTGAATAAAATATAAAAGTTATATGTGGAGGGTATCTAATTTATCATATATGCATCTCTTAAATTTAGTTTATAGTGCTATTATATGCATATAATTCTTTAATTTTGTTCTTAGTTTGTCAAAGGCCAAAAGCTGTATTTCAGTGTTCTTTTATGATGACTTTGTCAATTTCCTTTTGAATAGTGACACATTAACTAAACTTCTATTACACCTCTGGTTCTCTGGTTTTTCCTATCTATTTTTGCATACTGTTTATACTAGTTTATGTGTAACTATCTAATATTTTTCTTTCCCTAACTATACCTAAGACATTGTTGTGCTCCCATGAGGCACTTGATAGACACACATTGATTGATTTTTATCATATTCTGCATGAAATGTTCAGGACAGAAATCAGTTCAACTGATTCCAAGTTTAGTATTTCAATGGTTACAGGGTTATTCATATGGCTTATGCCTCACCCTATTATCTCTGATAATTTACATATTGCAGTTAGGCACCTGTTATTCAAACTGTCAAAAATAAAATTAGATCAAATTGAAGTAACTTTAAAAGTTTATCATGCATAGAAAAGAACATTTCGCCAACTGGAAGACCTCAAACTGAAAATGGAAAGAATCCCCATTCATGGCAATTACAGTATAACTTATAAAAGTTACAGAAGGAAGTATTTTGACCTTTTTTGTGATTGGCTGTTATATATTATTATTCTTTGTAAGGCAAGCAGCTTACACAGCTGATGTGTCTATACCTGATTAGCTTAATTTCACTAAATCATGTTATCAAAGATGTAAAGCTTGCAGTTTGTAATTCTTTGTGTATGTGTGTGTGTGTGGTGGGGAGAGCAACAGTGGCCTTTATTTCCATCCCAGTGAGGGCGAGCTGAGTTTGAGAAAGAAGTCAGAGTATGGTTAATGGTAGATGGGGGTTTTAAAGGTAGGAAGGGTGGGGGATTGGCCCATTCACCTTTCTTGGGTGGGACATCTGTAGGGAAGGGTAGGGGGTCAGCTCATCCACCTTTCAGGGTAGAACACCTGTCGGGAGGGTGGGGTTGATCCATTTAAGAGGATATGCTCTATGTGGGCAGAGTTTTTACATTTGACTCTATCACCTGATCTTTTTAGTCTGTTATAAAGAGGCAGGATGATGGGCATGGTATCTCTTTGAATGCTTCCTGTAGGATGAAGGGTGGCATGGGTTGGCTGTAAGAAAAAGGAAAGTGGGGAGGGGGGTAAGGGAGCATGTTTACTTTATGATTAGAGCTAGCACTTCAGGGAAATCAAGATAACTTAACTTTTGGCTACATGGCTATGTGCTGTTGGCCTGGGAGCTTATTTAATTAGTGGTCTCCATTTTTATTTTTCTTTAATACTCCTTAAGTGAGCTTTAGTTACTAATTACCTAGTAGACTCCTAAGAAAAAAGATGGTTCATCCATAAATTATTTTTACATTTGCAATTGGATTCTGCAAAAATTTGCAAGGATTTCTCTAGGTTCTCTGAAAAGTAAAGCAAACCAGTAATGCTCAGAGAATTTACCATCAGCTTTATTCTTTTAGCTAACATTTGCACCCCCTGTCCAGCATTGGTATTCTTTCCCAGAAATTGCACTTTGCAAAACTTAGTGTGAATGGTAAGTTCTTGAGTGCAGTTGTGGTTAAAAATAACTCCCTGCTAACTGTTAATAAGTATCAGTGTGGCAGAAGCCCAGTGCTATGGTGACCTAATTCAAACAGAATCAAAGGGAGCAGTGCTAAAGGCCATAAGGCATTAGAATCTTTTCCCATTTCCTTTCTTGTGTGTTAATCAGGAATTAGTATAAAGAGCTGCCCTCTTTCGGAGGCTGAGTAGCTTTATGTGTGTTGTGAATCTCTCAGAATTACCAGTCAGAGCTTTTATTCCACAGTGGCTGTTTTCTCACATTCTGTATTTGTCCTTATCACCAAGAAAAAGTCTTCATGATTAAAGCTTTGCTTGTGGCTAGTTACAACTACTATGATAGATAAGGAGAAGGCAAAGAATGCTTGTTTATCTGTTACATAAAAATCCATGCAACTTAGAAGTTTATATATAGATATATGTATATATGCCGGCCAGTGGAAGAACAATAAAAAGACTAAAACTATTATGTGGTTGAAGAAATTGTAAATTGCCTGAATGGTGGGGATCATAGGGCATGTTTTTAAGGCCCTCTACAGACTTGACAGAAGGCAAAGGGATGGAAAGAGATTGGACAATAGGTGGTAGCATTAGATAGGATTGTTTGAGGAATTGCCTCAAAGCAGGGATGGGCACTGATTTGGGGCGAGGCTATATTTCAATTATGTAATTAAAATCAGAAGTTTTAGAACTCCAAGAGAAATGACAGTGCTCAGAGGTTTTCACGCGTCTTTTTATTCTCTGGTTAATACAATTTCCAAAAGACACATGGATGCTACCAACATTACCTTCAGACCCACAGGTGGAGGACTTTGATTCTGTTAGAGTTTCCTGTGTTCTAACTGCAGTTTCTTCCTTGGTAATGGGGATGAAAGAGAATAGATGTGCCATGAGCTGTGGGGTCTGAGCCTCAGCGCCTGGCAGGACAGATAGTGGGGTCTGTGCTAAAATCTAACTCCATCTTTTCAGGGCTTAGCTTCATTATAATTGGGGGATAAAGTCCTTGCCAAGTGGTCTCACTACATGTTTTCTTTCTTTTTTTTTAAGTTTTCACACGTTATTTAAAAATTGCTACAGAAGTATGTTATTTTTTATAAAATTTCAAATAATGCTAATTCTTTCCCTTTTGTCATCAGTGAAAAGTAGTGTTAATAATGGACTGTAATAATTATATACACATACATACATACATAAACACGTATACTTTTATTTTATTTTATTTATTTACTTATTTATTTATTTTGAGACAGAGTCTCACTTTGTCACCCTCAGTAGAGTGCTATGGCATCACAGCTCACAGTAACCTCCAACTCCTAGGCTTAGACGATTCTCTTGCCTCAGTTTCCCAAGTAGCTGGGACTATAGGTGCCTGCCACAATACCCAGCTATTTTTTGTTGCAGTTTGGCTGGGGCTGGGTTTGAACCCGCCACCCTTGGTATATGGGGCCGGTGCCCTACCCACTGAGCCACAGGCACCACCCTGATAAACACATATACTTTTAAACAAAAAATATATCATGCGATATGTGTTTTTCTTGTAAATTGTTTTTGTTTCCACTTTGTAATATCTTGGATGTCCATCTTTCTCAATATTCACTGTTTGGACTTCTTCCTTTTGTATTTTAATAGATTTGAGGGGTACAAGCGTTTTGTGTTGCATGGATGAATTGTACAAGGCTGAAGTCAGGGCTTTTAATGTACCTGTCACCATAATAGTGTATGTTGTACCTGATAGGTAGATTTTTATTTCTCACCCTCCTCGCCCTTCCCCTTCTTAATTTTTAATGTGCATCATACTACTTTTTGACCATATACGCACTTTGTTTAGCTCCCACTTAGAAGTGGAAATATATTATATTTGTTTTTCTCCCTGAGGTACTTCACTGAATCTTAAAGTGACAAGTTTCTCCTCCCATCACAGTTTAGGGAGATCACATATTTCACAGACACAGGCAGCACTGTCTCTAAATGTGAGTGTGGGATTTGCACATACTGTTCATTCTTCTCGTACAAATAGGGGGATATCTTCATAAGAATGGGTATTGTGTTATTTGTGTCATGCTACCCTGGGACCAAGGGTCACAAGTGGTCCTTTATTATCAGAAGAGGGACGAATCCAATGCGGCTGACACCAGAAAAATGTCATGCCTCGAGGGAGAATTTTGTTGATGAGTCCCCAAGCTGAATCTCATGTAGAAATTGCATATGAATGTCAGCTTTTTTGAATTGAGAGAAGAAATATTCTGCCCTTATAAGTTTAGAAAGAATCACAAAGTTAATAACAATCTATGTTCCATTAATTAGACAAGCTTCTAACTTTTGTAGTCCCAGAGGAAGACTTAGGATTGGAAGTATAAAGGGTCATGATTAGAGGAATAAGGTGGAGTCTATGTAAAATGGTTTTGACATGCATAGTTCATATGTAGCCACAGGATAAAGAATAGTAGTATAAAATAATGACGGATATTTTTAAAAAAGCATAATACAGAATCAAGAACCTTATTAGATGTCAGCAAGAACAGAATTTTGAAGGAAAAAAATAACATTTTGCGTACAGGGTGGTTATAAAGTTAGTGTACAATTTAGATACTAAATTACAATTATTACAATTGGATATTTTTTCTTCCATTCTTGAGATACTTTGCTAAGAAGAATATTTTCCAGCTCCAGCCATGTAAACATGAAGAAGGTAAAGTCTCCAGTGGACTATTTTCTTAAGCTGATTACTAAAAGCTCGTTGTGCCTTATATTAGGTTTTTTTTTTTTTTTTTTGCGTAATACTATTGTTCCTTAATGTCTATGAAGAACTGATTTCAGGAACTCTCATAGGTACCAAAAATCTGTGGACACTCAAGTCCCAGATATAAAATGGTGTAGTATTTGCATATAACCTGTACACATCTTGTATACTTGAAATCATCTTTGGATTACTTACAATGCTGATTGCAATGCAAATGCTATGTAAATAGATCTTGTATGTATTGTTTAGGCATAATGACAAGAAAAAGTCTACATGTTCAGTACAGATGCAACCATCAATATTTTTAAAAAATATTTTTGATCCATGACTGGCTGAATGCATGGATGCAAAACCACAGTTAAGAGGTGGCAACTGTATATTTATTTATAGTTTTAAGCTTGTTTAAAATTTGAATAGTACAAAATGCAAATTAGATGATTAACTTCATTCATAATTCCTCAACCATGATTCACGTTTGATTTTTTTTCTTCCAGTATGTGTTTCTATATAATATATAATATATAATCTTAAATTCAGGTTGGTTTCACTTCCCATAACATCATAGTATGGGCATTTCCCCTTATTGTTACTTATCCTTTGTAAAAATCATTTTGCATTTAAAGTATTAACAAGGGGATCTTTTAGCAAACAATTGTTCTTAATAAGCATCATAACCCATTTTAAATAAGGGCCCAGTAGCTTATTGCAAAACAGGTACCCAATACCTGTGACCCCCATTCATCCTCAGGTCTTTACCTCCCAGCAGAGGGCCGAGCATGCAAAGGACAGTCCGTACACAGTTGTTAGGTTTAAAGTAGATCAGGCTAGCAGCAGAGGTCTGGCTTTTTGGAATAGTGTAAGATTGATGACACATCTTTAAAAAATAACAAATGACCTGGCTCAGCTCTTAAATATGATATAATTCTCTTAAAAGAGTTGTGTCTGATATTCATGGTATTGCATCGGGTTAAATACATCAGAACAGGATTCTAAGTGTTAGTAAACATGATTTGACTTGCAGTATTAATAAGCTATAGCATAATAGGTTGTTTCTCTGGGAATACCAAGTCATCTTTAAAACCTAGTTAGTGTCCCCAGGAGGTGATAGGGCACTAGTCCATTTTATTCACTTTCTACAGCCTTGTGGTAGGGTCTAATAAGGTAATTCTATCTGAAGAAAAATTCCCTTCAATGCAAGGGTGCACACTCCTAGGGAGGAAAGGCTCCTCTAGTGGACTAAACTTTATGGAGCGAGCATTTCACCTAGTGAGTTTAATAGCAATGCAAATCCTAGGGTCCTATCCCCAGAGATTCTGAGTTAGTCAGTCTCGGGTGGAGATTAGCATTCTCTACGTGTAACTAATGTCCCAGAGGAAGACTGCGATAAGCGTTGTCAGGGATGTGTTTTTATTTTTAATTCGTGCTAAGTTTAGTATGTAGAATAAGAATATCTCTGATTGTAGAAAGTTAGTGAGGGATGACAGGCAAAAGGTTTCTCTGAGAATTTTTTCTCTTTATTTCCTATTCCCCCCTTTCCTTGCAGCTTGACCTGTGGTTTGCCTTTGTTATATTTGCGCCATTAAATTCAGAACCCTCTACAGAGGGCCCTAATTATCTGTCTACTTATATACATTTTCCTGTTAACTGCAATAAGCCAAGGAACAACTGCTTTCAGATGGGTTCTGAAGCGTCCCTTCGGGACATGTCATGGTAAGAAAAGGTGAGGGTGAGTGAATGGGAGGCCGAGAATTACCACGTCTTCCTCTCTTTGGACAGAAGAGCATTACATGTCAGCTTTCTCAGTAAATTGTCCTTTGAGTCTCAATTTCATGATCTTATAAATATTTGAAAATCACTATCCTAGATGTTGCAAACAATTCTTCTTCAGTTTCTTTTTTATTGAAAAATTAATACATAAACATATTTTAACTATAAAATCTTTAATCCAATATATTTATGCAGTGATGAAAGATATCGCCCATTTTTTAGTGTGACTGTATAATGTAGCTTCTGAACAAGGACACTTTTGAGGATGAAAAGATGGCTATGAGTAACTACAGTGGCGCAAACTGATCCTTTTCTGAGCAAACCAAGATCTGTGTGATTGTACACTTTCTTTGCCATACTCATTCTTTTCCAGTTTTCTTTCCTCAGATGCTACCGCCCATTCCACCTTGTCATGCATTTTTTCAGAGTTCTGATGGGATAAAGTTTACTTTGTCACTTCCCTTAACACCTTCTGTTTTCCTCTGATTTTAATTATTGTGAGTAGTGCTGCCAGGGCAATGCGTGAAGCTCTTAGAGCACATGTGTGTGGAGTTGCTGGCTGCACTTTGTGTTTTAATCATTTATGTTCAAGACTTTCTGAAATATATTATCCTCATAAACAGAGGCTATTGAATATTTGAACTTTACTTGATGACCTGATATCATGATTATGGGTATTGATTCTTGCACTGCAGGCAAATAGATAAACAGGCAGGCTCTCAGGGACTATTTACAATTACCCTAAATGGCCCCTTTGAGTTATAGTGCTTGTTTATATTATTAATAAAACCACATAATTAAAAATGTGTGCAGGACCTAAGACATTATCAAATTCAATTCCTTTTCTTTATAAAACTTTACTCGCATGTGGGAGGAGACCTTGCAGATCTGTGATTCTGACCAAGTTCCCCTGGGTCCCAGGCTAGTTCTATGTTTTTCCTCTTTTTGTTAGCAAATCTCTCAGCTGAACTTCGTGTACCTCTCAGCACCTCCCTGGACTAGCAGGATTACTCTTTCTTCATTTGCTACTCCTTCTGTGTGTGATAATGCCACTGCTAAGAAAATTATAGTTCCAAATGACAGAGACCCAAACAAAATTGGATGAAGCAAAAAAAGACTATGTTGATTCCGACAATGGAAATGCCCAGTAGTATGTTTGATTCGGGGATCGTCAGGTTGCAGGGGCTCCAGGTTTGTTCACCGTGATTCCATAGACCTGGTCCTCCTCCCCATCTGAGGGTCACCCTAAGGATGACTACTAGAAATGACACAGTAGAAGTATTCCTAGAACTCCCATTCTCTCCCCAGACTGTCTGGAGAATCCAATCTCTCATGATGGCTTCTGCAGGACTAGGGAAAGATTTCTCCTAAAGGCCTCGTCAGGAATCTCCTACTGCATTAGTGATGAAAACTGTGACTCACGTCCTCCTAAAAAGTTACTGTGGTCAGAGGGAAGGGATAATAAGCTGGTTGGCTTAAGTTAATTAGGGTTCTCTTTGGGGCTAGAGTTGGGGTGAATTTCACTGAAATTATATGGCTGAGAATTTGGAGGAGTTTCCCAGAAGAAACCTGGGAGTTGTTAAAGAATTAATTGGTGAGGAGGGAGTTACCATATGGCCACACTGTCTGGGAGTTCATTAATAATACTTATTAGAAAAGGAAGAAAGTTATTATTGCTTGATATTTCGATGCAGCAATCATCTGACTTCTTTTCTGTATGTATTTGTCAGCTGATTTCTTTTCTGAATGTATTTATCTTCATTTGTTCTTTACAAGGTTTTTGTTTCTTAACAAAACATTCTTATCTTAAACATTGTTATTGTTATTAAATTTTAAGCCAAAAAAAACCACATTTGACTGTAACTTTATTTTTATGTCATGCCTATAAAGATATAGAAAAATATACATGAGTGAAATTCTCAATTTGTAATAAAAAAAAGAAAAGGAAGAAAGAACAAACCAGCGTTTCTTTTATGATTAACTTTACTGTTATTATTTTGCTTGATCTGCTGTGCCTCTCAGGCATCTTTTTGAAAGCTTTTTTTGGTGTTCTTATGAAAGACAGTTGAGTTTTATGGATACATAACAATTGAAGATATGCTATAAGAGATTTTGAAGACAGAGTAACAGTTTACCTTGGGGTAAGAACTGACATCAGTGAACAGGAGTAATGGGAATTGCGTTGGAGCTTTGGATACTTTTTTATTGCTGTACAATTTCAGGTTATTGAGTTAATTTGGGCAATAATTTTTTTATTCTGGCCTCCAAGTGGACAGTGGACTCCATGGCACTATCTTTCGTTTAGTTTCATTTAACCTCAATTTGGGGTTCTTGTGACTTATCTTGCTGAAAGCTAAAGGATCCAGAATGCCAGAACAGACACCAAAAGCAAGCAATTCAGCAAGGAAATCAATGGACAATTTTTGTGGTCTTGAGAGAGACTGGGATATGGTCTTTCTGATGTTTCTGCAGAGTGGAATGTTAGGGGTGGCCACCAGACTTGGTTGGGCTAATGACATATGAGTAGAAATGATGTGTACTATTTCCAAAGGAAGCCTTAAGGATCAAAGGATGATCTAACACATTCTCTTTTATGGCCGGGTTTTTTTTTTTTGGAGCATTCAACAGTCCAGTGATCTCTATGAAATGAGCTCCTTGTTGATCTGTGATGGGCATTTGCATGAATGGAGGATAAAGTTATTGTAAATCAGGGCTCTGGAAATTACAAAAAGCATTATTTGACCACCACGTTAAACCATCCAGATTTGCAGACATTTGCATAACCTAGCCCATTCTGACTGATACAAAATTAAAACAATTTTCTCTGAAAGCACCAAGAAAGATGTAATAGGAAAGAAGAAAACTCAAAGTCATTTATTTTGTTACTTCTCATAGGAGGCAAACCTTGAGTGCTTAGTATTTTTAAACCTTCTGTGTAACGTGATTAGTACTGCCTTGGGCAGAGGCCATGGGGTCTCTGAAAATTGAATTTTCAGAGAGAATGTACAATATAACATTTTTCCCTTCTTTTTTGGGCAATCTAGCATGCTTAAATTAAAATCAAGAAAAAAAGACATTACTTTTAAATGCCTTTCTCTTCATTTTTATTTAATTCATACGTGATTTAAAAGATTATGACTAAAATCACATGTTTCTTTTCTTCACTGATTTTCTAACTTTTCCAATAGCATTTAGGTTGTGATAAATATAAAGAAAACATCAAAAGTGCCAAATGCATTGCCTTTTCCAAAAAAGATGTGACTTTTAAATTAAAATCAATAAAACCCTGGCATCTCTTATTCATACTTTTGAGTGACAAAACAAGATTGATAAAGAGAAAAGGGATAGAAATTTAAGGAGATCTTGGCTTAGTGCTTCAAGCCGTGTTCTTGAGAATATTCATTTAATTTCCTCATTCACTTCTTAGGGATTTAAAATTTCCACGATTTTTTCAAGTTTGAGCAGATTTAGATTTACGGATTCATTAGTCTATGATCCTATGGGAGCTAAGATGCAAATGATGTGGCCTAAGTTAGGTGAGCAGGGGACGAGGGAACTGGACACTAAGCCCATATATTCTCTATTAGACCATGATAAGTCCATCTATTCTTGCTCTGCTTTGGCCACACCCAAAGAAAATAATATAAATACCACATAATCTGAACACCCATTTTGCTATTCCTTTTTCTCTTTTTCCCATCTTCTGTTATTTTACCCCTTGCTTACTTTGATGCAGTCACTTGTTCGCTTTTGTTCTCCCTCCCACCCTGGGAATTTGCACGGGCTGTTCCCTCTGCCTGGAACACTCTTTCCATAGATACCTGCATGGCTCTTTCCCTTAGTGCCTTTAAACAGGCCTGACCTGATGCCTGCGTTTAAAATGAAAAGATTCCTCCTTCTTGTACTCTAAGTATCCCTTTCCTGTGCTGTTCTTTTTTTCTTGGCATAGCATTTGCCAGTTCCAAACATGCTTGTGTTTATTACTGATTATCCCCATCCTAGATTGTAACCTTAATGAGATCAGAACTTTTTTGTCTGTTTTGTTCATTGATAGATTCCACATGCCTGCAACAGTCCTGGCACATGGCAGGGGTTGAAAAATATTTGTTGTATGTAAAAGTACACCATGAGGTAAAATAAATCTACATGTGATTAAAAGAAAAGAAACAGATTCAGTGCAAAGACTTATTAGGAGCATGATTATGTGTTTACTACTGGTTTTATGAATTCTTTTTTGTATAGGAGTAGAGAACTAACATTATTAAATGCTCAGGTTACAGGGCTGGGGCCAGTGCATATGATATCTGATTTGACTTCACATGCACAGCAACCATAGCAGCCTCAAAGAGGGTTGAGTAATTTGTTCAAAGTATTAGACCATGAAATGTGGGTTTGAATTCACATCAGTTGTCTCAAAAGTCCTTACTCTTTCAACTCTATCATTATACTGAAGACAAAAGTTAGCGAATGAATGAAATTTGTATAATAGTATTCTTTGCACAAAATTACATATTTTGGACAAGGATGCCAGAGGCTTCTGTTTTAATCCCTAGGCAGGCAGAAAGAGTTTATATCCTTATTTATTCTGAGAAAAGCCTAAGTTTTTATACATAATCATGTCCCTTATTGTTAAATATCAACACTTATTCTCTCTCTACCTTTCAAATTTGGAATTTTTACTCTTTCAACAATCTTGGCGTTTCCATACAAGACGCGACAACTCATAAACATTGTTGGCTTGCACTCCTGACCTTTGACCCCAAAGGAGACGCTAATATCTTCTATACACTCTATATCTGAAATGTTGGTTAATAAAGAGCCAGGGATAAAAGAGAGAAAAGAACCTGAAACTTTACCTTGGAATAATTTCTGGACAACTTCACTGTTTTGCTGCCTATGAAGACGTTCTTTTCATTTGGAGGTAGACCTGAGTGAAAGCTTTTATCTGGCAAGGTATTGAAGAAGTGGGAGCTGATACACTTGGTGACAGTTGCACTGTTTTTTCCAGTAGTTGTGTTGCTTGGGGGCTATGTGGTCTTCCTGAAGGCAGTCCATGTTTCCCTTTTCTTGGTGAGGAAAGCTCTGCCTGCTGTAGTAATAGGCAGAAGAGGCAAGATGGGTTCACAGAAATAACCTGGCCTGGCACTCTGAACAACGGGCTTCCCTGTCAGTTCTGCTGACACCTAAAGTTCATACAAATATATCTTTTCCCCCTATTTATCAAAGTTTTCTCATTTGGGAACCTAGTATATTGAACCAGATAATCTAGAAGCTACTTTTTTTTTTTTAGGTCCAAAGTTCCAGAATTTTCCATAAACTTATCTTTCAGAAAGTTGTAGGGCAAGGGCAATAAACTTGCCTCTAATATTATTTATTTCAGAACCATCTAGGACATTATTTTGAAATTGGATGGATACTACTGTATTTTTTTTCTCCTCTAGTAGTATATGTTAGAGACTATTTTCAAATTGGGAAAGGAAATAATTTTTTTTATTTTTCTGGGCAGAAAATTGATGCTTTATAGGGGAATGAGGGAGCAGGGAGAGGTAAGTAGGGAGGGGGGATTAGGAGGCTACGGTGTATGGTACACCCCTTGGGGTCAGGACACAATTATAAGAGGGACTTTCCGTAACAAATGCAATCAGTATAACCTAGTTCTTTGTACCCTTAGTGAATCCCAAACAATAACAAAAATAAATAAATAAGAAAAAGAAAATTGACACTTTTAAAATATTTTAGGAAAATCATCTTAAGTTGATGAAGGGAACTGACAGAGTGCAGAGTTTATCCCCAATTGCTGGGACCTTACTATGTGTGAAAATGCCCACATGGTGCACATCTTTAAGGAAACCTCTAATTTTTGCTCAGCCTTTATTTATGGGAATCTTTAATCTACAACTACCCATGCCTACTCAGAGATGACAACTGCAAGTAAACTACAGATTTGGAAATTGGAGGAGATTGTGGAGGTGTGTGTTTCATTTTAGGAACTGTGGGCTCCTCCTTTCCCACCTCTCAGTCCCCAAAACCAAAACGGTCTATATAGAGGCCAGGAACAGAGGTGGGGAAATCTGTTCACAGGCTATGCTAGGATTAAGCTTTGTTTTGTTTTGTTTTAATTATTCTATGAGTTCCGACTGCCAGAGATCTAGGCAGTGGAAACTCCCACAGCGTTTTGCCGGACCAAACCATGCTAGAAATTGTGAACTGAGTTGAGAGTGAAGCACATCAAAGCTCCAGTCACCTGTGACCTGAGGAAGATGGAAGTAATCCACCACATATATGAGGAGGGGAGACAGGACCTTTACTGTACAGAGCTTCGCTTTATTCAAGAAGAGGAAAAAGAAACCTCTGTACGTGTTTGAGGGAAATTGCCATGGAGCAGAGAAAAGAAAGCCTCAAAGGAAGAGCTTATTCTTATAAACAATATACTGAAGGATGTGGAGTTGACTTTTAGGCAAGTTCTTAGCATCGTCAAAATACAAGGAAAAAAAAGGGATCGTTTCTTTAAAAGAGAAGCTAGCATTCATTAGGAAGAAAAAGGAGATGAAATACCAGCCGAATTAGAAGAAAGTGCACTGATAAAACAAAAGATGGCCTCAGGGAAAATTAAAACCCAATGACAGCTTTAACATTTGTATGTTAAACAATAAAGAAGTGAAATGATTCTGCAGCCATAGAGTTAGGGAAGTGGAGGGCTATTTGAGAACAGCACCAAGAATTTAAAGGGAAAAAGATGAAAAGTATATAAAAAGAGAGAGACATGAATGATATAATTTATATGTAATTGGGATGCGTGAGGGAGAGAAAAGAACAAATATTTCAATGAATTTAAATTAAATAAAAATTTAATGACCTATAAAGACTTGTACCTGTAGATGCAGTTTGGGAAAACTTACATTATATTCTGGGTAGTCCAGGAAAAGAAATAAAGGCACAGATATTTCATAAAAAATACATTTCAGTTTTAAAGAGAAAGGAAAAATACCCTATAAGAGTCAAAGCAGAAAACATCATTTATTACAAAAATTAAAAAATATGTTTCTAGTTTTCAGTTTTGCTATATCAAAAACAATACATCAGTGCAGTGACACTTAACAGAATTTTAATGGGGAAAACTCAAAACTCGATGACAACATTTTTTATGTGATGCTGTCTTCGTGTTACATATTTTGTGTGATTTTAACTTTTGAAAGCATAAATATGAATAAGTTATAGATCAAGGCAATGGGCTAAAGGATATAGTGTGGGATGTGAGAGTGCAAAGTCGGAGATGAATGGAATAAGAGAAAATGGAGATTCAATGACTTATGTTCCTGATGAAATAACATCATACAGTGGACTGGAGAATTTAATGCTTGACTTGAGAATGCTAGATTAAAAGGATCAGAGAGCAATATATTGGCATTTGAGCCACTCATTTTTTTCCAGAAGGAACATCTATAGAGAATAAAAAGATTCAAGGAGTGGACATAATAGCTGAAGGCAAAGTGGAGGAGAGAAGATATTTGGGTTAAGTCCTGAGAAGGTAGTACATACGTCATTTGGACTGTGCAAAGGACGTTCAGGTTACCAAATATGAGAGGACAATTTGGTGTGAATGGGATACATGTGGATAGAGTCTTAAGAAATTTATTCAAGAACATTGTTAATGACAAAAAAGGATAGAACTGGATTGATGGAGAAAAAATTAGCAGAAATATTTGTGAGAAGCATATTGAAGAAAGCTGGAAGAGAAATAAGATCAAATCTTACCCAGTAAAATTCTGGAAAAATTCAAGCTTGAAGTCAGTGTTCATAAGCAAGGGGACATGAGAAAATTATTGGTGTAATTGATTAAGGAACCTGATCACCCAAATCCATTCCTCTACTAAAATAGGTTAGAGTCTGATAACAAATGTAACTTCCTCTAGGTAAAAATTTTAAGACTCTAGTCTAAACTAAGTGACTGTTCTGTGTGTGGTTTCTAGACAAAGGGAATTCTTACACTTCTCAATGTAGATGGTGGTTCTCGCTTGGAAGTGGAGAAATTGTCGATTATTTCAATGACTGAGGGTTTTTATTGGTGTTTAATAACCAAGTGCCAGGAATGCAGAACATCCTGCCATAGGAAGGACAGCCCTGTATAAGGCAATATGATCGGTTCCCAATTGATCTAGATCAGTACTTTCCAATAGAAATACAGGTGAGCCATACTTGCAATTTCAATTTTTCTAGCCACATTAAAAAAGGTATGTGAAACAAGTGAAATTAATCCTTAAAATACATTTTATATAACCAAAGATATCCAGAATATTATCATTTGGGGGATGGAACTGATATAAAGTTGTTGCCAGACGAAGAGGGTCCCGCTAATATGCAGAGTCAGGGTTTAGGGCCAATAGCTTCATTATCAGAAGGCCAGCGATTCTGGAGAATAGTGAGAGTAGCCTCTCCATACTGTCCTGCCTCAGTTACAATGCTAATAATTTTTGTAATGGGAATGCTAGCAAACAAACTTAGAAAATTTTAACTTCATCTAGCAGAAAAACAACATCAAAGTAGTCTTCACTCTAACAACGCAAAATGGTTAAACAAAATAAGGGTAACTGTTGCTTTAACAAAATAAGAGAATTGTCAAAGAAAACATCATACTATCAAAGTAACCTTTACTAATATCACAACAATGATTGTGTATGTGTGACTGCTTCCTCCGGTCTCCCGAGACGAACATCTTCACAATCATCCTGAAACTGTAACTGGACAATCACAGGGGTGTGTGGGAAAGAACGTGAGCTAAGCAGAGGTCAGCTGCCCTGCTTCAGTTTTACTTCTCAGACTCCATCTTGCAGGCTTTTTCTGACTTTAAAATTACTTATAATATCGGTTTTGTATTTTTAATTTGTACTGTCTTTAAAACCCAATGTATTTTATACTTACAATATATCCCAATTTAGACACTAAACGTACATTAGAATTAGTTGATCTGCAAGTGTATTTCATAAAATTCATAGCTGAAAAAGTGAAATCACAGATCACAGTGTTCCCACTAAGCTTAACTGTTTTTTAAACTGTGTTTTTACTTTACTCTGCTGCAGTGAATTACTGTTGCCATTCAATGTGAAATTTGTGATGTACTTTTTGCTAGGCTCTTTTTTTTTGCTGATTGTAGTACTAGATTCACATCTCTGTTTTGTTCTGTACCAGCATTATGCTAAAATATTTTAATGTAAAACATAGTTGTTCTTACTCATCTTCTAAACTAGAAACATAACTTAATTATGTTATACCTTAAACAGTACTATTTCAATTGAGTTGCCAGTGGCATTTCACACAGGTATCACTGTAACTCATGCTGTCTGCTTAAAATATCCAAATAAATACATTCAATGTTATTTCAGAGTGTTGAAAAAAAATATTCAGATCGGATAAGTGGTTGACAGGCTCAAGATTGGTTGTGTTTCTGTCTGTCCTGTTGAGGTATGTACTTGGCATACACACAAGACAATTTCTTGCACGATGCAATGGTTAAAGTGTAGTCCTAAAATCCAGTAAATTTGTACTTATCAAGGAGTATTTTGCTCTGATTCAATCATTCAATTCAACCTCAAGTTCACTGAAATAGAAAGTCCTAACAATTCTGGCATCTTGTAATTTACTTGACCTCAATGCCTTTCACCTATCCCCATGTCACTTTTCTCTATCCATGTGGGTCATGCCAAACCTGCTCCCTGCCCAGGGATTTTGCACTTGTTTTTTTCTTGGAAAGTTCTCCCCCAGGCAGCTGTGTTGAGCCTCCTTTGAGAGTGCTCTTCGAAACTATACCATCCTCACTCTCTGCACACCTTCCCTTTTGATATGTACTCAGTAATGAGATTGTTGGATCATATAATAGTTTTATTTTTACTTTTTTTGAGGAGCCTGTATACTGATTTTCATAATGGCAGTACTAATTTACATTCCCACCAACAATGCTTAAGAGCTCCCCTTTTTTCCACATCCTCACCAGCATTTGTTCTTTTTATCTTTTTGATACTAGCCATTCTAAATGGGTGAGGTTGTATCTTACTGAGGATTAGTGATCTTGAACATTCTTTTCATATATTTGTTGGCCATTTGTATGTCTTCTTTTGAGAAATGTCTATTTAGGTTTTTTAATTGTTTTTTTTTTTTTATTTTTTACTATTGAGTTGTTTGAATTCCTCATATACTCTGGGTATTAGCACATTTTCAGATGCATAGTTTACAAATAATTTCTCATGTTCTGTTGGTTGCCTCTTCACTCTATTGGTAATATCCTTTGCTGTATAAAAGCTTTTTAGTTTGATTGATGTTCCATTTGTCTGTTTTGCTATTGCTGCCTGTACTTTTGAGATCTTATTAAAAAATTCTTGCTCATCAAATTTCCTGAAGTTTGTCACTTACTTTTTTCTAGTAGTTGTAGTTTCGGTTCACATATTAAATCCTTTAATCCATTCATAGCTGATGTTTGAATAGAGAGAGAGGCAGGTGTTTCATTCCTCCACATGCAAATATCCACTTTTTCCAGGACCTTTTATGGAAGAAACTGTCTTTTCCTCAAAGTATGTTCTTGACACTTTTGTTGAAAATCGGTTTTCTGTAAATGCATGGATTTATTTCTGGGTTCTCTGTTTTGTTTTATTGGTATATTTGCTTTTATTCCAGTGTCATACTGTTTTTGGTTACTATAGCTTTGTAGCATTTTAAAAAGCAGGTAGTGTGATGCCTTCAGCTTTGTTCTTCCTGCATAAGATTGCTTTGACTATCCAGGGTCTTTTTGTATTTCCATATGCTTTTTAATTTTGTTTCTATTTTTGGGCAGAATGTCGCTGGTACTTTTAATTGGAACTGCATTTAATCTATAAATCATTTGAGGTAATATAGATATTTTGACAATATTAGTCCTTCTAATTCATGAACACAGGATATATTTCCATTTAATTGTGCCATCTTCAATTCTTTTTATCAATTATTTTCTAGTTATCATTGTGGAGATCTTTCACTTTCTTCAGTAAGTTTATTTGTAGGTATTTTATATTGTTTGTAGCTAAATAAATGGTATTTTTTCTTGATTTCTTTTCTAAATAATTTGCTATGATGGGTGTGTAGAAACACTACTGACATTTGTATATTGGTTTTGTATCTTGCAACTTTGCAAACTTCATTTATTAGTTCTATCAGTTTTTGATGGAATCTTTAAGATTTTCTCTCTATATGATCATATCATTCACAAAGAGGGGTGATTTAATGTCTTCCATCCCAATCTGGATACCCTTTATTTCTTTCTCTTGCCTAATTGCTATTGTCAGAACTTCCAGTAGTATGTTGAATAAAAGTGGTAAAGGGGGCATTCTTGTCTTATTCCAGATCTTAGAGAAAAAGCTTTCAACTTTTCTGTGGATTTGTATTATATGCCTTTATTATGTTGAGATATGTTCATTTTATGTACAGTTTTTCTAAGAGATAATATAAATAGAATTGGTAGAAGCTTGAGCCCATAATTATAGTGGAAGAGACTGACAAGCCTAGTTAAGAATTTTACATATAAAGTCTACTCAAGTATGGCTATGGAGAATTTGAAGAATAAAGTAATAAGTTTAACATTATGGATCTTTATAACCCTTCATTTGATCAACAAAATGCAGAATCACTTCAAACACCCATAGTAAAGTTGGTTAGATATTAGGTCCCAAAGAAATTCTAAATTTGTTAAAAGGGAATTTTGAAAAGAAAAAAAATAATACAATGTGTAATTCATGTACCTGTTGACCTACATATCCCCAATTTTCAACTATGAAAACATTCACATGTGAAAGAATAATATGTGTATAAGCATGTTAATTGTGACATAATTTTTAATAGTGAAAAACTAAAAGTAATCTTTTCTTTTTTAATGAGGGAATGCTTAAATATGAGCTAATCTATATGTGGAATATTAGGTAGAAGCAAAAATATTCTTAAGCTTTCTAAAACATATTGCTGACCAAAAATATCACAGAATGATCATGCAGATTTATCCAATTTATTTAAACAATACACACAAATATATAAACAGTTAAAAAATGGATAGAATATTTTTTCCAAGATGACACTAACATTAGTCATTTTTGTGGAAATGAATCCCATAAAGTAAGATACAGGGAGAGCTTCCACTTTGGGGTTTATTTGCTTTTAGTAGAATTAAATAAAATATTATAAGATGATTTTGAATTTCTTCATTAGATTTTTATTTTCAATATTTTCTACAATATAAATCTTCTATAGATCAGAAAATAAATTGAATAGATTTAAAACTTTAAAGAAAATCCCTTAGCAATAGAAAGAGAAATGTAAATGTATTCATCAAATTCCAAGAAAAGCAAACCATAGAAAAACTATTGTCTTCTGTAAAGAGGGTAATTAACAATCAGATGATAAGCAGTCATCTTAATGTTCAATAACATTTTATATAAAGGAGCTCAAAACCATTAAAGAAATTGTTAATGTACTCTTAAAAACCACATGCAATAGTCTCAGATGATTGTATAATGTTTGATGGGACCTCAGGGTCCAAAAATTTTTGTCATTTTAGATCAATTGATAATTCTGACGTATTATACAGCATTTCTTATTACTTGAAGCACATTTCAGAATGGCAAATGGAGTTTACTGGGAAGTAGAAAAATTAGGGAAAAAAATCAGAATAGCTAGCATTAGCATGACCTAAGATAGTTATTAACATTGTTGTAATCAACAATCATATTTCTTTGAACTCATTCCTGTCGAATATAAGAGCAAAGACAGTTCTTTATTTCACTTCCTACTCCTTCTTTGAAAACATTCTCTTTTCTCCACAATGAATTTCCTTTCTCCATCAGAGTCTGTTAAGGGTTGCTGTAAGAACTTTGTGCCCCACTTCTCCATGAAAAATAGTCTTTAATACTCAATTGGTATGACTATGAAAACACATTCTTACTGGACACATCAGCGTATGTGTGCTTCTCAGAGTCACTGGGCAGATACAGGGCTCTTCTTTAAGACAAAACATACCTGATGAAGACAGAGGGAGAATGGATTAAGTAAGGCCTTACATGTGAGCAAATACGCATATGCACGCACAGCACACACAAGAACTACAGGATTAAAGCTAAGAGAAGGGTGGCAGAGAAAGAGAAATCTAAATATTTGGAATGGTGTAGTTGTATAGAGCAAAGACCAGTGGCTGTGGAGTGTAGCTCTGCCATCCTTTGAGGGAGGGAGAATAAATCTCTTGTGAAAATTTCCATACAGTCAGCCTGTGCAGGACTTGCATTGGTATATGGACAGCTCGTGTTTCTTGTGCAATGGGCTGTTAACTTCATTATGTGTACTGTGCATTTTTGCTAGGGCTAAGCAAGGCAGCTTCTGTTTATAAATGATGTAAGTTAATGTAATGTATCAAGTGCCAAATTAGATGAAGTTTTACTTGAATAATAACATTAGGGCACTGGAGTTTTTGGGTGTCACCCAAATAAATGAAGTCAAAGTCAGGGGCACACCGAACCTGCCACACCAGCATTAGGGATGGTTCGTAAGTTTCCCACAGGTTTTAAAGAGTCATTTAGTATTCATTTATAAAAACCCAGTATTTTTATTTAGTAAAAAAAAGAAAAATTCTGGAACAGTTGATATTTGTTGATAATTCTGGACTTTGATATTAAAGTGTAATTATTTAGAAGTTATATGCTTGTTTAAAAATTCACAATTTTAAGAAATTATAGAAATATGTACTAGATCTGTAAGTTTTTTTTTTCATCCTGCATCATTTATTGTCATGCATTTGTTTGATTAGAGTTTTACAAATTTTTATTTCACAATACTTCTTACATATACATTTAATTACTTCTTTTCTTTTTTTTTTATTAATTGATCTCTGTATACACTGATGCAAACATGGGGTACATTGTGCTGTTTCATATACAATTTGAAACACTTTCATCAAGCTGGTTAACATAGATTTCATGTCATTTGGTTAATCATTGTATCAACACATTTATATTCTAGTTCTAGAAAAGTTCACTTGTACCCTTGTTAGACAGATAT